>OY829915.1:121434728-121725314 GCA_963691935.1 Nephrotoma guestfalica | reverse complement strand
GCATTGTTATGACAGAGATAGAGTATTAGATAAGCCTAGGTAACAAAAAACATTTAATTAGACTTGTCTGGAAAACATAATACGACGCAATCAAAACGAACTTTTATATTAATTATAGAGCCATTTGATAGCTGCATCCACTAATTAGAGTTGTTTATAATATTTTTGTGACATTTTAACATTGTTTCCCATAGTTTATAATTCATGTATAAGACTTTATAGATTGCTTGTAGATTATTTGCCATATCGACTGCCGAATTCTGAAGACGGACCTACAAAAAGCATTCAACTTTCGTTTAATCTTTTATTGTATTTTGGTTAGTATTTTCAGTTCCGTTCAATTTTGGAAAGGTCGGTCGTTATTTTGTTTCTGGCATTGACATCTATGCCGTGAATATCTCCTTGATGCATTGTCATTTCATATGGAAATTTGAACAAAATTATTTTAAACAAGTGTGACGATCTACTTGACCTGTTAAATTGAAATTTAAAGAGTTTCTGGTAAGTAAAACTTTTCTATCGCTATTTATTCGATAACCAGTCGTTCCATGTAACTGCGTTTCTCAAATTTTATCTGCCTATTTTTGTAAAAAATAGTTGTTTTCAAATATTACCGCTTATCACTGACATCGAGTTCCGACCATTTTTCCAAATGATAGCAGCACTTATTAACAGAATTTTAAATGTTTAGAAATATTCACTACATAATATAAACTACTAAAGTGCTTGAAATTAGGTACGTATATTAAGAAATGTTGATCATAAATATGCTTCATTAATTTTGTAAAAATCGGTTTCTTAATATCTACGATGTTCCAAATATCCATGAGGATTGCCGAGTTAATAAAAAAATACTCTTAGTATATTTTCTTCATCTATATGTAAACAAAGTTTAGGAAAATCAAACTAGTTTAATGTTTTTAGTCATTATGTGGCCTTCAGACGTGAATTTTGGATTTAAAGCCAATCCAGGGATTATGAAAGTGTGATAAGCTTTGCGGCATTTTTCAAGAAATTTACAATGATAAGACATACGTATCCATTCTATATTAAACGATTAATTTGCCATCAGTGCTAAAGTGACGAATTTATAAACTAAAGTCCACAGCCCCAAAAGGTAGTTTTTATAATCTGTGCCAATCGGTTTTTGATTGATCTATATAATTATGCACAATACAATTGCACCGTATTATCTGAAACGCCCTCATCGTACACCGATCGAATATTATTTTACATCTTTATTACTCTACTTTTGTGTATCTTTACTGTGATTTTCATCCGCGTGTATCAATTTGTTCTTGACTAAAGATATTTTCCAAATCCTAAAACATCAACAAATAGAGAAATAAATAATTACAAAAATTTGACAACCAATTTAGATTTTTCTGTAAGAACGAGAAAGAAAATAAGTCATCTCGCCAGCATACTTATTTGAATAAGTTAGGTTCCACAAATAAGTATTCGTTTAGGAAAGAGTCGTTCCAAACATCGACTTATTGCAGACTTATTGGCTTATTTGGCGCTATCTTAAATAAGTCGGTCAAGTCATTCCAACAATGGATGGATCAACCATTTAGTCAAGACACATTTTTTGGAGACATTTTTGTGTAGACGTACGTATTCAACTAAGTCTCCTCGCGAGATGGCTTATTTGAATAAGTCGGTGTTCACAAATAAGTTGGTGTTTGGAAAACAGCCTTAGTCCCATAACTATATTACCAAAGTAGTCTTTGCTTATGTTTTTTCGCGTAGCCTACTAAATGAATAGCCTACTAAATAATTAAATTATAAATTTTAGTTTTATTCGGTCTACAAATAACCAAGTGATGTATATAAATAATGCCACGTGGAAAATATTTATCGGTCGGTTTTTATTTTCGGAAAATAAGTAGAAGATTAGGCCGCTATCATGTAACGGTTGCAAACTATTTAAAAAATCCTACTACCTAACGGACAGGAAAAACCGGAGGACCCAAAAAAAATCACTTGCCGACAAATACGAGGGCTGATTAAAGCCACCAGCGTTTCCACGAAAACTATTAAGCGCCTGAAAAGCAATTTCCAGTTAAATGTGGCTCAAAACACGTACCGTCTGGTTTTAGAAGGTGCTGGGTATCTGAATAAAAATGAAACAGGTACCACTATTATTGCCACGCCACAAAGCTGCACGGCGTGAATTTGTTAAGGCAAATATGTGACAGTACTGCCCAAAGGTAATAGAAAAAATAGTTCTAAATTTATTATAACTATCCATTATTAATCAATAGGTGATTTTATCTGCCGAAAAAAAAATTTGGATGGGTCAGATGGTATTCAATACTATTCTGCGGGTACGGTGACTTAAGCCTTTTCGGTACATCCATCAAGAGGAAAACTGGATTTTCCAGCAAAATGACGCTCCAACTCATAAGAGTCAAAATAACAAATGTTGGTGTGTGGAGCATAACATACCAAATTTATATTGTTCCGCTAGTTCTCCAGACCTAAATCTCATTAAAAAACTTTGGGGATATAGTTAGAAAAGTTTACGAGGATAACATATAATTCCAGAAGACCAATGAGTTGAAATTGGCAATTCAAAATGCCTGGAACGAATTATCGCATTATTATTATTATTTTTTATCTAAAAAAAAAACGGAAAAACGTGTGGTTATATAGTTATAGATCGCACTATGCAAACATCCACTAAACACAAAAATATAACAATAATTATTTATTATTTCGCTTTACATAGTAAACAATTACTTTGAATCACACAACTAATGTTTCCCACTATTTAGACTGCCTACATGACATCGGGAGTTAGTTCGTCCCAAATGCCATGGTATCGTACTGAATGTATTAAAACAACAACAAAGTTAAAAGTATTTCAACTCGAGCGTGGAACTAGTAGGCGAGGCATAAAACATTTCACGACATTTGATTAGTTTTGAGTTCGGGAGCGAGTATGATGCTTTTTATTTCCGATGTCATGTACGCAGCATTACCACTACTAAATTATCCACTTTTTAGTTTCGCTGTTAAATCAACGCGTACGGCGTTTTCACTGTAATTACCCCTTGCGTTCATCGTACAAGTATTTATGAAACGTAATGAATGTAATAGATGTCACCAGAAGGTTCATAAGGTTCTGTTCTAGACTAAAACTGTTACTACTGCTATTTAAAATTAGATGTCTCTAATGTTATAACCCAAAACTGTCCAATTTACGTTTAATGCCGTGGGCTAAATTACAATTAGCGTACATTAATTACTTGTCACAATAAAATAAATAAAAGCGATAAATAATTGCGGTAAAATGATTACTGGTGAACAAAGTGATTTAAAATAATAGGTTCACAATCGTGAACATTATTGTTGTTGTGTTTCAGTGTTTAGGTGAATGGTAGTTTTAATAATTGGGTAAATTAAAAGAATTGTTGTTGTAAAACTGTCAAATTTATAACTGTATTCGCAATTCGATAACGCAATCCCCGAAGAAAGTGTGCAAAAGACCTATTGTTGCGTTTGCTGTGTGGCAAGTTACGGCGTCCTGTTGAAATCAAATGTCGTGTGTCCTCCTGTTGAATTCTGGGTAACAAAAACTCGTTTATTATGGCTCGGTAACGCTCCCCATTGACTGTACGAGCGGCTCCTGGTTCATTTTCGAAAAAATGGACCAATGATGCCGCCAGTCCAAAATTTACGCCAAACAGTCACTCGTCGGATTCTCCATGGTTACGGCTGGATTTTCTGAGCCCCAAACGCGACAATTTTGCGTGTAGACGTAGTCTCAGAGGTGAAAATGAGCTTCGTTGGAAAAAATTATTTTTTCGGAAAAATGCTCATTTTCTTCCAAGCGTTCCACAGTCCAATTAGCGAACCGAAAACGTTGTGGGTGGTCATTTTGCTTCAGCTCCTACACTAATTGAACTTTGTACCCCTTCATACCGAGGTCTTTATGCAAAATTCTCATCACAGAACTGCGCGAAATGTTCAATTCTTGAACACGATGGCGAGTTGATGTTGGTGGAGGCTCAGACTCATTCTGAGAAATAGCTGCAATATTCTCGGCTGTACGAGCTGATGCACGTGCACGTGTTGGTTTATTCAATAACAATCCAGTTTCATGAACATACTTCACAAATTGATCCACAAATTGCCTAGTAGACTTTTCATTTCTACTGAATTTTCCACGTAAATTTCTTACGTTTGGATAGAACACTCACAACTTTAAAAGTAAGTTTTCAATATTCCCCAATTGTATTCATGCGTAAAGCGACCCATTTCGTAAATACCAAACATACTAATTTTCTGTCATACCATGAATGACGTAAGTGTTGCCACACTCGAAATAACCGATAGTTGAAATTGCAAACGCTAGATGGGCCACGCGTTAGTTGTTAAACTCGGGTTTCGAATTCAAAATTTTCTAATCCTGTTACTTATCTTTTGAAACTCACAATAAGAAGGATTAGATTCAGAAAATTATGAATTCGAAAAAGTAAGCGTGAAAATTATAGAGGTAAGGCAAAGATACACATGAAGTTGTCGAAATAATTCTCGAACCATTTGAAAAAATGGGTTGTACATAATTTTTAGCTGCTTTGAAACAAATGAAGCAAGAATCATAGCGTTCTAAGAGTGCTTTTTACGCCAGTTCTATAAAATGCAAATAACCACTTGCACGCATGGTATTAAATTTATATTTTAACTTGTATTATTTATCAATAATTGAATCCTTGATTATAAAAACCGAGGAAATTTTTTGATCCAAAAAAGCGACTTAGAAAAAAAATTGTTTCATACCTAGAAACTTAGCACAAAAGCTTCTAGCCCAGATAGATGTTTGCCGAAGTCAGGGAATGCACATAGATCTCTCGACCAAGCAATCACAGAAAATGATGTAGAATTACTGAAGTTGAATTCCGATAACGAATTCCGTTATCATTTACCTTAATTTGGTCAGATTTTCTGAGAGCATTTCATACCCTAGCGCATTTCAAACGACGCATTTTACGACTTCTAAAGACTAAATCTGTAGAAGGGTTAACATACAGACCCTTATCAAAACATCGCCTCTCCCACCTGAGTGCGTATTCCATCAAAAATATTAGTTTCGTTCTGAAAGTGTTACGTATCTCTAAATAAAATGGCTGGATTCCTACAGCTGATCAAAGACTTTGGACAATTATCAGAACAGACAAATCAGCGGAGAATGCACCTTACAACTGGGCCACCCATTTTTAGATTATCCCTCTATTGTTAAATCACAGTAAAAGTCTGGAAAAACTAGTAGCCCCAAAAATATAGAACTATGCCGTATTTTTTATTAGCGTTCGATACATTTACATCGTCCGGAGCACCTAATTTTTTATGTCAAAACTTACATTTAGCGCGGTATTTTGGCATATAATTACAATAATTTATTAACTAATCTTAAAATAAAAATTGAAATCGCAGCAAGAAAGAAGAAAATCGCACTAATCTACTTTATGTTGCTGGTTTTCGAAACAAAAACTGTTTATACCAGGATGGTGCATTACAAAATAAAAAGCATGCGTGAAATATACGAAGATGTTATTTAATGAAGCAGAAATCATGTTGCAATTCACCAGAACAAATACAAATACAGTCTAGACTTTAACAAAACCAGCTAAACAGAAAAAGTATTTGTTAGACATTAGTCTGCCATTTGCTGTTTTTTGTTAGCTATCTGAAGTGGGACATTGAGAGTAGAATGGGAAATTATCTATCCGAAATTTCGCTACTACCCGTATTGTCGCTGTACCATTGAAACTAAAATTAAATTCATTCATAGAACAAACTTGCAACGACCTGAAATATACCAATTAGCATTTACTTTGACATGACGTTATAAGCAAGAATTCAGCTTGCTGCGTTTTCGCATTTTATTGTAAGATTAAGTTTGTTATGATTACAGGGTTGTACAAAACAAAGGCCTTTTCAAATTTCCCATTGAAATGGATAGCGGCTCCACATAAATAGGTAGAGCAAAATATTTTTTTATCAACTTTTAACTGAAAACTTGAATGAAAAATCTTAGATTGGACTTAAATAAACTAATTATGTGCAATAACAAGCGCGCCAAATATAAGTTTCGGCACATAAAATTGGGTGCTCCAGATATTAAGAAATGTTGATCATAAGAGTTAATAAAAAACATGGCAATTACACAAATGCCGTAGTTTACTAAATGTCATACTTTCTTAAGATTTTCTTATCAATTTATTGCAACTTTGCTTTTGGTTTGAGCTGCTTTTAAGATTTGTTGGTAAAGCAAGCCGTATTAATAAAAATCAAGCCGTTCGTGACAATAACTCCTATCTCGGGTTGTTGTATACTAGGAATCCAAACACATATAAGACAGTGGTTTCGGATAATGCAGCATGTAAAGAATACCATGGCTACGAAATACGAGGACTTATTGGTTGCAGTAGTTTGCAGAGTGACGGCAAAACTACTTGTAGTTACTTGCCTAATATAGTAGAAAGACTTGCCAATCAAATTTCCTTAAGTGTCTCGTTTACGCAAATGCTATCGGCTCACGAAGAATTTACAGCCTGCATTTGGTCTATCTTATGCTAGCAATTGCGAATGTGGTAATAGCTCAGAAACAGCTGATCATATACTATTCGATTGTGATCTCGGCGACAGAGATAATTTATGTAGAGAAACAAATTAGTCTGGCCAGCTGGCACTTATGTTGCCAATTCACGGTAATTCGCTCAAGAAATTCTGTGAAAATATTTAAGATGCGACACGGACGGACGTGATACCGATTTTAAGGCAAACTCAAGCTTTACCTAATCTGCCCTTTTCGAAATTTTCGAATAATTTCGGGTATTTTAAATATATATACATATATATCTTTAATTTTTATTATATTATTTTTATTTTAATTTTTAATTTTTATCTTTGAAGAAATTAATTCTTCTCTTTGAAGAAAGACCAGCTAAGAGTTTTGGTCGCAATTTTCATCGCTCACGGCCGTTGGAGTTTAACATTTACAATGAATGAGGCTTGTTCGAGATTCCTTGTGTGACAACTGCCTTGAAGAGGAGTATGATAGCATTGACGTTGTCCAATGTAGGTCAGCTGCGTTCTCTGTCCTGGTTCAAGCTTATGAAGTTGGCGAGAGTTGCCGAGCGCATTTACGTGTTGTGATGGAATCATCGGTTTGCACCATGGGTCCATTGTGGCCGTTCGTTCCAACCCACTTTTATAATAATAATAATAAGGAAAGACTAGTAAGAACAATTTTTTAAAATGCTAGAGAGTTCGTCACTTTGTGGAGCACTTGTGCGCGTATTGGTCATCGTTATAAATATGTTTGGTTAGGATAGGTTTTGTAATATTATAGCACCAGTTGGGTGCACCTTGTACTATTATTTTCTAAAATATATAAATATTTCGCTGCGTATGCTGTTCAATCTTGTGGTCGAGTAAGTCGTCAGAAAAAGCCAAAAGCGAGAGGCGGCTTGGTTTTCAACAAAAGTAAACCGAAAGTTGTAACAAAATAAAAGCCGATTGTGGGTTTAACAACCTCATGATTTACCGTAGCTACAACTTCAGCGTTTAGCTGTAGAATTTATCGTATAAAACATTATATTAACCTAGCAACGGTTTACACCGTATTATATAGCCAGATGTAGGGTCTTCTTCACCAACCCACAATTTTTAAAGCGTATCTGCCGTACCAGATTAGCAATGACCTATTTTATTTAAAGATCTTTGGTGCAATAGTAATTTTCAGCCACGCATTGCCTAACATATTGCATAAACCAAAACTAACGCAATTAGTCTACTATATTGTGTCTTATTCATTTGGGATTGAACTTTTCTTGTATTGTTTTGTCTTCTTCTTTTGAGATTTTAGAAGTTAATTAATTTAATTATATATTTTTGAAATTGCTTGCGGGCATTTTATAGCATCGTTTCGGATTTTTAAACACCCATTTTGGATGGGGAGAATTCCTAACCTTCCTTATATTTCTGAAAGATTTCTCTCCTGACCCTGTTCTGCAATTACTCGTTAATAATATTGTTACATTTGGGATTCTTGTATGGAGTGACATGGACACTAACAGCCCGGTACCCGATACGTTATAGGGTGTCTAGACGTGCTGCGGACCAGCCAGAAAACATTTTTTCTTTAAAATAAAAAACCCGTTAGTGACTATTTTGGAAACATATTTACGAGAACATTATTCAAATCAAAATTTAGTTATTTATATAGAAAACGCGAACTTTCATTATTTTATTCTGGTAAATTTTTCAGGATTATTTAACACTAATTCAACCACCCTTATCTATCATGTATATCCCATTAAATTTGAATATGATTAGTATAAGATTGAAACCAATATTAACGGTTTAAATTTTATTAATTAAAATAAGAAAATAAATGTGATATTGTTTTACAAAAAAGAAACTCGCCCCACACAATTCCAAAAATTATTAAACTTTACGTCATTCTCATAATAATTCATGTGGGTTAATACTCTTAAGCAGGTATATAGGAAAAAAGATCCTTACGTCATTTTCCCGAAACAGATATTATACATTAATTACATTTTCTTAAAATAAATACTTACTTCGTATAGCTCGAATATAATTGCCAAACTCTTTTTGTAATCGTAATGCACTTGTTTGCTGCCTTGAATAATTAGTTAAGTGTTCATCAAATATATCATCCTCTGTACGATCCACCTTCCCCAAATTTTGAAGAAGCTAAAACAATAACAAAAAAAAAATCATTAACTTCACTTTTTATCATCGAGTGTGAATAGATTGCGGGCATACTCGACGAACAAGTTTCTCATATTGTTTTCTAATAAATTTTCCAATAAATTTAGAACACATACAAAATAGAGAAACAAACACGTTTGCTGTTGTTGCCGCGAAACGTTTTAGTTTTTATTTTTCATCTAAAACTCATTTTTCATTTTTTATATACATACGAGTATCTACGTACTGTAGCTCGAAATTTTTTGTGTATGTTAAATGGAATAAATATATTTCTTTCGAGATGAAAGGAAAGTAAATATTTGAGATTTTTATTTTTTTTATTTTACTTTAATAAATTTTATAAGAAAATAAAACAAACAAAAACAACAAACACGTATGTAGTATATGTACATTTAGAAAAAAAAAATTAAAATTATTAATTGGCCTGTGTTTACGTTCAACTACGACAAGACAAGTTATAAAGTTATTAAAGTTGTAAATAATAAGCACGAGTTAAAAATATAACTGATTGAAACCAGACGGATAAAGCCGTACGTAAAAGCCTCATAATCTCAGAAATTCAACAATCAATCCACTTACCACCAAAATAAGGCAAAATGGGTAGTCAAACTTATACAAAAACATCAATCATTTAAAGCTGTTGTGATCATAAACAAGTATTTTTATAAATACTTGCTAAAATAGTCCAAATACGTACCGAGTGGATTTAAAAAGTAGTTTTTCTACGAAAGAAGTGTATAAATTTATTAATTTATAACGTTTTGTGGTTAATCGAATGGAATGTGATAGATTGCCGAACTAGTGCGGAAATTATTTTTTTTTTTAATAGTACTTCAGAAGAAAACGATTATGATATACGGTAAACCAACAAAGCCATACGTTGTGTAACAAGCAGTGCCTTTTCATAAACAACATGAGACGTACTATATGTAAGACCCACCGCTATTCTCAACAAAAGCATGAACTTGCTTGGTATGATCACCCTATTGTGGGCTCATTGATATACATACATCCGTTTAATTTACTAATTAGTAGATAGCTAGATCGATAGCGGCCAGACTTCCATTTTCAAATATCGCTATTTTTAATATGAGTTTCATTTGTCATGACAAAATTTAAATTTTTCGCACTCAGTTCTTCCATTTCAAAATATATAAATTAATCGAGGTTTAGTATAGCTATTACACTTAATCACGATTCGGTCTTTCAATGGGTTTACATTACAAGGATTAGATTACTCAGATGTTTTCCATTTCTCTAATTTTTCCTTGGCTGTTTAAGCCAAGTCTTCTAAATATTTTTGAAATATTGCAAGGTTTTGTTTGGTTAAATCAAATACGGTTCCCACGATCACATTTCATCTTTTATTTGTTTAGTATTTATAAAAAAATTAAAATCTGAATTTTTCAGCCGTGTATAATACCTTTATTATACATAGGCACATATAATTGTTTTTGTTTATTGTATACATGGATTGGTGTTGTTAGTCTAAAATCGAAATCCCGAAATCAAAATCTCGAAAGGTGAATTTCTATAAAATTAAAAACGAAACACTGAACTGATTTAATTTATTTGTAGCCGTGGTGATCGGAAACGTAAAGTAATGTGAAAATAATGGACTTTTTTTTTAAAAAAATGATATATTTTAGGTACTACTTGAGATATATTTTTTTTTGTATTTTATTTTGATGATTTATATTTTATTTTATTTTGATTTTTTTGTATTTTATAGCTCTACTATATGGTGTTTCAGGCTTATCCATTCATTCTGGGACACCCTGTATACAGATAATTTTTATTATATATATTTTTTAGAATGAATATTTTTCAGTAATTCATCAATTTCATTTTCGGGATTTTCAGCCTCGAAGGGAATGAATCGGGGGATAAATCGGGCTTGCATAAATTTACTGAAAATTAAAGTACTGAAATACAAATCTCGAAAAAATATTGAAAACATAAATCCCGAAACTTTGAGATTAAAAATACTTAATAACAAAATCCCTATAAAACTCAAAAAATTTTGTTAAATATTTACAATTAAAAATGGTTAAAATAATTGGTTGTGAACTGTAACACATAAAAACAGTTTATCTTTCGACTAAGATTAAAAATATCTTTCAATACACCAGAAAAAATTTGAAGTAGTTTTTAAATTGCAATTCGCTTAAACCAAAAATGAATTCATCTGGAAGTGCAGGGAGGTAACGAGTTAAGAAAGCTCTCACGGGCATGCAGGAGGTCGCTATAAAATACCGGAAAAAGACATCATGAAACACAAAATCCCAAAAAACAAAATCGTGAAACACGTCCCAAAAAATGTTAAAATCAGATATTTTTAACGGGTTGGTATTTAAAGCTGAAAACTCTAACAGTGAAATAAAAAACCCAACAAAAATACTGAAAAATAAATTCTGGGAACTTGAAATGGCAACTTTATTATTGTTGATTAAAGTTTAGAAAACTGAAGTGCTAACTATGAAATATGAACAGTTGAAAATATCCGCTTTATTACAAATACCTTCAAAAATAGCTACGGCCACAATTAGCCGCTACTGGGGGCTAAGAGTTTTCAACTAATACTCCAACGACCGTTACATTCTCGAGAGTGATTGTATGGCACCTGTATGCTATTTGGTCATCAGACTGGTAGAGAAAAATACTATATAACAGTTAATGGTGATCGTTTTCGTGACATTTTGGCCTACGGAACGCTTGTGGTCCCATGGTCCCAACAGAACAATGTTACATGACGCTCAAGCTGTCATGAAAATTTGACGAAAAACTATTCCCGGCGCATAACGTAAATAAAGAGTGACATTGCCTGGCCCCCACAATCACCTGATAATTGAACGCCTCGATAATTTTTTAAATATTTCAAAGTGTAGCCGGACCAACGACAATCTAGAAGAAACTTTTTACTTGTAAGTAACATATATATATTTTTCAAATAATGTTAAAGAAAAAAACAAAATAGTGCAAAGCGCCATTGAAATGTTGATCCGTTATAACGGCTTAACCATACGAATTTTGAAAAAAATGTAAACGACATTCATCTGAAATCCTGTAAAATTAAATTACGACATAATTAAAATATTGAAAGAATATTATCTCGATTTTCAAAAATAACGAATTTTAAAATAATGTATTATTTTCCAAACCGTCGAATCTCAAAATCTGGAATTTTAAAAGAAAAAAATGTTAAAATAACAAATCCGAAATGTTGAATCCCGATAACAGATCTATTTTAATTATTCGGGATATAGCAATAATATTGATTTATTATTTCTCGGAAACTTGAGTTTTACCAAAATATACCGAAAATCAAAATCTATCATGTTGAAAAATCGAGGTATTGATTTGAATGTTTCGACCGTCGAGAATACCTATCAACCCCAAAACACATTTTTTCTTAGAATTCAGTTCCATAAGCGCACTGTATTGAAATAAACATATACATGTTTTATACAAAGTTATAATATAATTAAGCAAATTACAAAACTTTGTATTAGCTCTGAATGAAAATATATTAAATCTATTATTGACATAAATTCCGTATTTCGGGCTTTTGTATTTTTGGAATTCCGAACATTAAGGAATTTAGAGTTTCGGACTTTCTTTTTATACTATATTCCAATTTCAACATACTTCAGTATTTTTTCGGGATTTCCAGTTTAAGCATTTCGCTGTTGGGTATTTGAATTTTCAGGATTTAATTTTGGAGATTTTGTGTTTCGGGTTAACAACACCAACCCCATGTATTATTCGGAAATAAATCGATTATTTGAAATAAAGAATATTTTGTATAAATTTCTAACATTCCAACTTTGTTTATTTAATCCAATCGTATTAAAAGCCTGGAAAATAAAATATCGAAACCCCGAAACACGAAACTCTGGAACACGAAATTCCTAAAACGTACATCCTGAAACACAAAATCTCAAAAAATGCTGGAATCAGATTTTTTCAACCCACTGATTTCAAATAGAAAATTGCAACATTTGTCATATTTTTATGTAAATTTAAATGAACAGAACGGATTTAGAATTCGGATACAAAGGTTTTGTTGTGCTCAAATTTTATCAATTTGGTTTAAACGATTCTCTGACTTAATCACACCAGATTATTTTTATGGAAGCCAACCAACCACAATCTCGATGCTTCATTCACAAAAAATAGTTGAAATAACACCATAAATCGAGAACGTGAACAATATGATTGAATGAATTCAAACTGAAACTATTAATGGTTTATGAAATGGTGAAATAAAAATGTTACATATTCCTGTACAATCATTTAATTTCTATAAACAAATTATTATTCTCGTTGTAAATTTATTAAATATGACAATGATTGAAATTCAGTATCTCGTGTTCCGGAATTTTGCCGTTCCGGGACGTTGCTTGTATTAGTTCGCATTAAAATTAATAAAAAATATTTTTTTTATTTGAGTTTTGACATTAAATGGGTACCCATGGAACCAAAATTTGTAAGTTAACCTTATACTCTACAATTTGTAATGGCAACACGGTTGACAAATGGTCGAAAATAAATTGTTGGGTTAAGTTATATTTCTTAAAATGTTTAAATGACAAGTTGCATCGGTTTAATGCCGAGGTAATATTTGATAATTTAACGAATAATCACGATTATAAATAGTATCATTAGTTCACAAATTCACCATTTTGGCGCTGGTGGCAAATTATTAATTTATTGTAGAATATTAATCAATCATCAATTTTTTTTCATTTCAATTTGGTATATCTTTTTAAAAATTTTGTAATTAACACTTTAGTTCACAAACCTACAGTTTAAGCGCTAATGGTGAGTTAGAAGTAAAAATTACAGTTAAGGTGCTGGAATTCCGTTCTCAAATCGGATCTAATTGTGTCAGATAATTTTAGAATTTTAGAAGACTTTTTAGAAAATCGAAAAGTATAAATAAAAAAAGAAGTTTCAGGAGACATTAAGATGTACTCGTATATAAAATAAATTTTTTTGCGATTGATGCATAAAACACTACATTACATTGTAGTGCAGATTTGTGCCCTTCGATCGGATGGTTCGTATCCTTCACTATTAAACAAATTTAATAAAAAATCGCCAACAAAACTAATAAATTCAAGGACAGGTTCTAAGTCAAATTTAAATCGCAAATTAGTAGCAAAAAACCTTAACCTAATTGGAGTAAGAACTTAATAATTAAAATTTGACTCGCATTTTTGAAGCCTCGCTTTTAGAGAACAAACTTGAATTTAACATTTTTCAATTACCGTATTATGCAACCGCAATAGTTTTACCACCAAGAATAATAAGGTTATAATAAGAGAAAAAAAAATTGTTGGTAAATAAAACCCACCCATAAGAAATTCCATTCTGTAATTTATTTATCTAATTTTCCACGATTTTTCTTCTTTTATTATTATTATTATATTTCTTGTGTGACATTAAAAAAATGTAGATCACGAACTTTAATTTTATTAGTCTTATTTAACAAAAAGGTGTTTTCTCTATACACATATTTTTTACTGGCTGGCTAACTACGATGATATATGGGGATACAGACCTAGATATTTCGAGAGAATAATTTAATTTTCGTGGCCCGCAAAATAATAATATGTAAACATATAAAATAGTAAAGTGTAATAAATTTTTTATTATTAAATAAACATTATTTTCTTTAATAGAAAGAACAAAAATTTCTGAAGGTTCGATTATTCATTCATAAGAATTGGAAGCAATGATGCAAATCTTATAAAAAAATTATCAATGCCATTAACCTACAAAATTTGTATGTTTCATAATTAAACCTAATATTAATAAACATACAGCGTGTGTGCCAAGTATATCAAAGAGGAGAGATTGAGTGGTACGTGTTATCATAATATATTCATCAATATTCACTTGTTTGAAGCTGATCTATGTTTGCTAATTTGTCAAGCTTTTAACGGTAAAACACCGACGAATAATAAATAATACGAGTATAAATTTAAATATTCCTCTGCAAAGATGAAAATTGATTTTGTAATTTCCCTTTATTGATTCTCTATTATGCATCTATTTGTTTACAATTACTTTTATAGTTATTAGTATTATACCATTATGTTAATATCAGCAATTAAATGCGTTGCGTAAAAAATATGTTGCATGAATGATTTCGAAATTAATACTTATAGTTTTGATTTTGTAATAATAATAGATCTAAGAAATTATTTTTATATCATTTTGGTTACCGATCAGAGTAAACCTCCGTAAAATTAGAAAACCTATAAAAATTGGTAAACATAACAATTTAGTTAAACTCAATAAAATATCTATTTTTGAATGAATATCAGTATGTCTGGAAGAGTCAACACAGTTCTTGTTGAACTATATCATTCGATTCATGAAGATGGGTTGAAATGTGATCTGGTATAAAATCGATTTTTGCCATAGTAAACGATTTATTTCACGATTTGTCTGCAGCCTTTATTGTTAAATACGATTTCTTATACATCGCTCCTTCAAATTACGTACGAGGGTTGCCTGAAAAGTTTCCGACCCCAACATGAAGATGGCAGCACTCATCAACAAAAGTGGGGGTATATGTGCGCATGCGTTGAAAGGTACTCATCGAAATATCAGCTATGTTGAATGTGCAGTTGTTGTTTAACAATCGTTTGAGTGAGTCGATGTGAGTATTTTTGTGAAAATGGAAAAATCGCAAACTCAAAGACGAGTGGACGCTGTATACGGGGACTCTGCACCATCATTTACCACCGTGAAATTTTGGACAGCTGAATTTAAACGTGGCCGTATCAGCTTGGGCGACGATGAATGTTCTGAACATCTGACGATAGCATCGCTCAAGTTCACCAAATTGTGCTAAACAACCGCCGACTTAAAATTAGAGAGATAGAAGAATATGTCCAAAGAACGTGTTTGTCACATATTGAATAAAGATTTAGTCATGAGAAGGCTGTCCGCGCGTTGAGTGCCGTGTTTGTTCACTTTGAACCAGAAACGTCTTCGAATGAATATTTCCAACGCTCTTCTGTTGGTGTAGTGAGACGTTACCGATGAAAGCAGCATCCAGATGACGTTTGTTTTCAAGGGTGCAAATATTTTATTCATGGGATATCGTTGAATTTACCTCCGTAGCGAGCCACAATTTCAAGGAATGATTTGCTGTGATCATAATCCCAGCCAATTTCTGTGTATAGTTATATCATATTTTGACGTGAATACGTCTTTAAATTTTCTTTCATATAGGTAGGCAATTCAAACAACTGATGATGACAAAATCGGGGTGCTGTGACGCATCCCTTGCGGTGGAGGGGGAAGCACCGCCGTTTTGATTTTCGCCGTTTGTATGGAACTCTGAATTTTCTTAACCGATTATGATGGGATTGGGTATCTCGAGCGGAAATGGTATTCTTAAATGATTTTTGGAAGAAGTTCTGGAATACGGTCACCTGGGGCGGAGCTTGGTAATTGCATAACCGAGTATGATGGGATTGGGTATGGTGGATGGAAATCGGATTCTTAAATGATTTTTGGAAGAAGTTCTCTAATAAGGCCTGCTGGGGTGGAACTCGGTAATTTTTTAACCGATTATGTATGATGGGATTGGATATGTTGGTCGGAAATGAAATTCTTAAATGATTTTTGGAAGACGTTGTGGAATATGGCCACCTGAGACGGAACTCGGTAATTTGTTAACCGATAATGATGGGATTGGGTATGTTGGAAGCAATGGAGTTCTTAAATGATTTTTGGAAGAAGTTCTGGAATATGGCCATCTGGGGAGGAACTCGGTAATTTCTTAACCGACTATGATGGAATTGGGTATGTTGCATGAAAATGGGATTCTTAAATGATTTTTGGAAACAGTTCTGGAATATGGCCTGCTGGGGTGGAACACGGTAATTTCATAACCCATTATGATGGGATTTTGCATGTTGGATTGAAATGGGATTTTTATATGAGTTTTCGAAAAAGTTCTGGAATATGGCCTTCTGGGGCGGAACCCGATAATTTGTTAACCGATTAGGATGAGATTGGATATATTGGTCGACAATGGGATTCTTGAATGAGTTTTGGAAGAAGTTCTGGAATATGGCCACCTGGGACCGAACACGGGCATTTCCTAACCGATTATGATGGTATTGGGTATGTTGGATGGAAATGCGATTTTTAAATGATTTTTGGAAGAAGTTCTGGAATATGGCCATCTGAGGCGGAACTCGGTAATTTCTTAACTGATTATGACGGGATTGGGTATGTTGGATGGTTACAGCATATTTCATTTGGGATCGCACATAAGCGAAATACAGTAAACATAAAGTTTGTACATCCATGAATTCCTCTGGCCATCGTTTAACAGAACTAAACATGCCGTTCGCTTTAGCAATGCAATTTATCGATATGTCTATTAAAACATTTTCTATTTTCAAAAAAATGTGACTCGAAAAATGCGAAAAAAAACATGATTTAGCATTTCTTGTTATTCAAGGTGAATAAGTGTTGATCACATCACATATTAACTTTAATAGTTATCTTGCAGTTCAACAGAATCGTAAAATCTAATGAAAAAAATTGTATGTCACCGGCAAATATGAGGGTATTTGAGTTTTATATTATGTTTGTTATGCTGTCATTGAGAGCAGTACAAATTTAGGGTCCAATATTTCATCATTGAGGAACACCAAATGTTACTTTGATACGGTTGGATTTTTTATTTTCCTATTATTACCTATTGCTGACGGTTTGTTAAATACGACTGACATATTAAAAAGGATTTAAAACTATCCCACAACTAGTTGAAATAATTTGTGTGATCCATATCAGTCATCAAAATCTTCTAAGGCTGAGAGAATGTTGCTGTCAGGTAACTGGAGGAGTTCTTATGGTTGGTTTTTTAAATGGGTCCGGGATTGTTGTTTCGAAAAAATGGAGTGTTACTTTGACATAAAACTGTGTTCGACGTTTCTAATATTATTTATTTATACTATAAGTAACCGGTCAATATTTTCTACTTTAAGTTCGTCATTCACACTTAAAGCGCCTGCACATGATCTGATTTGGTCAGGCGGTCGGGCTGATTTGATCAGATCAGATGTAAAATCAGGTCGGGTAATGTCAGGTGGGAAATCCATCCGACCGTCATCCAACCATTTAACCGCCTGACCAAATCAGGTCCTGTGTAGCGTTGTTGGATGGTTCGCTAAAACTTATTGCTTGTTGGGTATATCAAAGTGTCAAAATGGATGGTTGGTTAAAAATATATTGTTAATAAATCATATGGTACGTGCAGAGGGTTTTTTTTAAAATAAAATAATTAATTAATATATTTTAAAAATAAATAATTAAATTTTAAGGATATAATAATATTTAATAAATTTTTATTTAATTATAATATAACATTGAAATAATAAATTTTTTTTAAAAAATTGATTCCATAAACATAAATATGACCTTCCAATAAATGACTTAAGAACATGACTTGATTTTCTACGGTTTAACATCCATTTAGATTATATTTTGCGTTTTTTGTCACCTATAATTAAACGCATCGCAAGCGTGATAGCAATTTTTGTATTTTTTGTTAATCGGGGCATTCTGTAGTTTGCTGTACAAACTTTCAGGTCCAACAACGCAAATAAAAGTATAAATGAATATCAAGTAGTTTGTTGAATCGTGTGGATACAATACCTGATTTGGTTGGACCAAATGTCAGCCCGACAAGTCAGATCATGTGTAGCTCCTTTTATACGTACAATACATATACAGCATAGTGACATACGTGTCATAGTGACTTACAGTGTCACAGTGACATAATCACATTACACATAAAAACAACAAATTCCAATACATAACAATTAATCGAATTTAATTTAATTAATTAAGAATGAATGGTAACATAAATCTCAAATAATCTTTAACTGATGATAACGTCTGATAAAATGTGTACAGCAGACCAATAAATGTTAATGGTTTTCTGCCAATTTCCGTTTTAATTTGGGGGCACTTCAACTGACTAGAATTTCTGTTCAACTGAGTAGAATGCCTATAGCAACAGTTCGATAGAGCTAGATAGTAGGAAACAGATGAGGCAGTTTTTTCATTGCTTCTATTTTATACAATCTGCAATTTATTCAGTTTCTGTTTAACGGCTGAACCAAAGGTAGAAGAAGCATATGACAATCGGGTATGAATAAATGAGAAATACAATTTTTTTAACACTTGCACTTGATTGATTGATTGATTATAAATGTACGACCAAGTTCTTACACTTGAATTCCCGGATGACGCCGGGTCCACCGTACACTCTTTTTACACATAACAAAACCGAAGGATTGGATAGGTTAATTAAGTGGGACAGAATCGGCCCGGTTACAGACACCTAGGTATAGCCGATAGTTAGTAACACAAAGACAACACAATACTAATCTACAAGAAGGATAATGGTTTATTAGGTTAAAAGGATAACGATGGTATCGGACATCAACAATTGCTTCATACAAATCAGTACAATTTTTTTAACACTTGCACTGGAACAAAATCAGCCAATTTTCTAATCAAGCAAATAAATGGGCAAACTTTAATATTGTACAAATAGAATTAATACGGTCATCCCACGTCATATGCTTGTCGAATATTTCTCCAAGGTACTTGAATTTGTTCACTCGCTCTATGGTGCAATTTACTACTTGAAGTGGTGGTAAATCAATGTGTCGTAGGCGTGGGGAGAGAAAAAGTATGTATTTCGTTCTGCTAAAATTTACTGATATTTTGTTTAAATGAAGAAAACTTAAAAGTAAAATAATTTCATCCCTCATATGTAACATTGCTACCTGACTATCTCTGGATTGGTAGAAGAGGGCCGTATCGTTAGCAAATATTGAAATATGACCCGTGAGTGGTAAATTGGCCATATCATTTATGTAGATTAATTAATTATTTTATTTTATTTAAGCCACGGAAGCCATAAACTTGTAATTTCTGGAGAAGTAAACTGTAATCTATAGAAGACAATCAAAAGCTTTACGATGATCAAGAAATAAGCCAGATATATAGTTTTGGCTGTTAAAATTGCGATAGATTAAATCAATAAGGTCTGTTAGGACCAAATTTGTACCAGAACCTTGTCGAAATCCATACAATGGAAAAAATTAGATTTATTTAGAAAATCGAAAATCCGGTTAGCAATATTTTTTTCTAAAATTTTGTCAAATACCGACAAAACGAGAATTATTACTAGTTTGGAATTTCCAGAGTTAAACATTGGCGTTATTTCAGCAATTTTAAGATAATCGGGGTAAACACAGCTTTCCAAAACCACATTAAATAGATCAGCTAGTAATGTTATCATAACCACCGTCCTTTGTATCGATATTTCGCTGCAGAAAGTGGGCGCAACGAAGCATGCATTAATGGTAGGCGCCATAGTATGAAATTTATTTAAATCACCTGAGCCTGGGCTTGAACTACTTGCTGATACAGAAGAGATCATAAGATCATGGTGCTCAACAATTGCAAATAACGGAGTGGATCATATTATTAGAGTTATTTTCCATGAACTGATTTAACTGTTTCCAGATTTCTTTTTGCCTCAAATTATTAAATTAAATGTCAAAATAACGCTTCTTAGCAAAATATTTTCCGTTTTCGATCTTCCATTTTTGCACATTTAATTTATGGATTAGTTTTAAATTAGTACTGTTCCTTTTAAAACGCTCAATGAACGGTTTTTAAGTTTAATTCAATCCCAGAGATCAAGAGTCATCTAGGGACAAACACTTGCATTTTTAATATTTTACATTTACTTTCTTCAAAACGGAAAACTGTAGAAAAATTTTATTATACATATCAAAAATCCATTCTAGAGTAGAATCAAGATTTTTGATATCAAATACGGTAAACATTAAAAAATATTTAAAGGACTGATTAATCTTCCTGTAATTAACGTACCGCTTCGTTAATTTTGAGAGTACAAAACTATGATCGCCTATGTCGGCTTCAATGCTAAAATTCCGAACTTGCTCAATATTATGAAAACTACTAACAGAGTGGTCTAAAATATTACGGCTCAGTGGTGTGGTAAAAAACGTATTTGGTACAATCATACCATGAGACTATGTTAAAAGTTTTATTAACAGGTATGTTAATGTTACCAACTAAAATAAAATCGTGTGTAGATTTATAGTTTCGAAGAAGTTGTTCTAAAAAATCAAAAAATAATGCAGGGTTAGAACTAGGATGCCTATATATTCCACACTTCATCGTTAGATTAAACTGCAAAAGTTGAATGCATATATGTATTGGAATATTAAAGAACCATCATCCATAATTTTCATGGTGTATGGAATATAGTATAGCAATACCACCACCTACTCTATCATACCTACAAGAGAAAATACTTACGTAATATTTAATATTATAAGAAAATTTATTAAAGCTTTGAACAAATGTTTCCGAAACTACTACGACTCTATATAAAATGTAATAACTTATCGAACTTAGTTAGATCGTTCATACTCCAAATATTGATTTGAAATATATTTGGATTAACAGAATTTGAACGTGATACATCAATATTTGTCGGATAATCATGAACACTTTCCAAATAAAGGTTGTGGCACTTAGATTTTAATGATGAGCTTTAACATAACCATAAGAAAAATAATAACAATATATTTCGTGTTATCTGAAACACAGCTAAATGGTCTTAAGGCCGATATAGAAAATTATTTGTCATTTGTTTTGTGTCAACACAAATGATTTACTGTAACTTTCATCTAGTTTTCATCTACTAAAGCTGCTATAGTGTGTTTTCTACCATCAAATCCTCGATTAGTACAATAATGGTAAGCACACAATAATGGCGAAAAACCCTTTGAAATAGATACATTTTCATAATCATATTTGTAAGATCACCAGCCAATTCGGCTTGTTTCCCCTGGTATACTTTACTTCATAGCATTTTGGCCTTACTTTAGATAGACCTATTTAATGTACTTGCACGTTTTCACCCTGATTAAAAACGCAGCACTACAACTAGTTACTTTGTTTTTAACATAAAGGAAGATAATTCGTTTAGTTTAATGTTTACTCCTTGATAAAAATTTATTTAAAAACAACAATGGAAATGGAATGCATTATTGTGTCGAACACTTTGCTCTAAATCAGCTGAGTCGATAATCTTGTTTTTTTTTTAAATTAAATTCATGTTTTTGTCACTTGTGTTGTTTATACGTACAACCAACGTATAATTATTTTATCCTAAAAGTCAAACAAATAGAAATTTTCAACAAAAAACCCTAATCTTTGTTATCAATTTGGTATTTATTAAGAGGCTTTTGTTTATATTAAGTATGTACACTCGATGTGTTTATGTAAATGATAAGTATGACGATTGACCGACAAACGATTTATATTTTGTCATACACGCGACTACTCGAGCACTAACATATTTTAGACTTATCAAAATCATGATGGTATACTTTTGTATATTTTTAAATTTTTTGACAGAACGTGTGAAACTGTGAAGTGATTACACCGAATCCGTGCTCTAATAAAATTGGTAAACTGACCGATGATAATATTTTGAATTCACTACATTTGACGTTATAACACCTTTCGCATTCTTCTTCTTATTTTTTCTTGCTCCAAATCACATTTTTCTTACTTTTTTATGTTTAAGAAGTTTTTGCACCAATTTAAGGTAATTCTTTGACATTTTTATTTAAACGTAACAAAACATTAAATATCATATTTTTGTTGAGGCATTGTTTCCAGATCAGTGAAAGGTAAAAAAAAATTTAATATAAAACTAAGGCAATTTTTTTATGCCTTTGCTTCTTTAAGAAAAGTGAAATGAATAAAAAAATAAAAATAAATAAATTCAGTGCTCGGTGATTTTAAAGAATTTGGTTTTTGTTTTATTATTATTACGCTGCTTTTTTTATTCTTCTTATAATTTTAAAATAAATATTTAAATTAAAATTTTCTTGTACATATTATTATGTGAATATGTCTATGAGAAACACCTGTTCACACTCTTTAGATCTCATATACGAACACACTAAGTTCATTGGATGCGAGAATTCACATCTAAAAGTTCTGTGACCTAATTAGATACTGATCAACAGATGATGCCCATGGATATTATGCTGCTTGTCGATTAAAAATGACACATATTGATGCCACTACGAATAGTTGTTATATTTTGTTTACTAATAAAAATTTTATATATACAGAGTGTTCGCGACTAACGGTCATATATTGAAGGGGTAAAAGGGCAAACAATTCTGAGTAAAAAATACCACTAGGATTTACGAATTTGTTTACCGTTAAGACGTTATAACCCACCCGATTCGATTTAAGAACTATTTGTACTTTTTACTAATTATTCAGTTACTATTTGATTTGATCGAAAATAGAGCTGGTTCGTTTCACTAGGAGATATGAAATCCGGAAGTGGTTCCACCAAGTCTGAATGGTACTATGCTGGCCGTTACTGGTAAGGCGACATTTTTAGGGATTCTTTTGGACAGTCAGCTCAGTTGGAAATCAAATACGATAGAAAGAGTAAAGAAAGCCACTGTGGCAGGGGTAAAGGAGGGAATGGGGTCTGAAACTGGAGCTAGTGCACTGGCTTTACACGGCAGTAGTAAGGCAAGTACTGCTGTATGGTGTGAGTGTATGGTACCAGCTCTGGAGAAACTATCATACAGGAACATGATGGGGAAGGTGGAGAGGGCTGCCTGTTTGCTCATTAGTGGGGCGCTGAGAACGACACCCACTAGTGCCTTAGAGGTAATGCTGTACCTTCTCCCGTTGGATATTATTGTTAAGCAAATGGCAGTCAATACGGCCGCCCGGCTATCAGCGGTTTCGGGATGGAAGTGCCTGCAAAAAGGGCAATTCTGTGAGGCATGACCTGGTGAATGAGGGTTATATAACACCCCTGTTGTGCTTTTGCGCGCTTTTTAAGGTGATTCTCTCCTCTAGGGTGGATTGGCAGAGTGGTCTCTTTGTGGAAACCGGGACCGTTAAATTCTTCACCGACGGCTCCAAGCTCGATGGTATAGTGCGAGCTGGTGTGTTTTGTGGGGAATTAAATGTGCGTCTATTCTTTCGTCTCCCTGATGACTGCAGTGTGTACCAGGCTGAAGTTATAGCGATTGAAGAGGTCATGAACTGGTTGAGACACAATGTAATATCTTTGACTGATGTCACTATTTATGGGGACATTCGGGCAGCCATTCTTTCACTGGATTCAGTTTCTCTGGCGTCAAGGGCGGCGTTGGATTGTCACACATCTCTTAACGAGGTGAGTGAATTATTCAATATCCAGTTGGTCTGGGTTGAGGGAAATTAGAAAGGAACGATACGACTCTCCAAATGGAACCAGGGCGAGAATGTGTAGGTAGGCCTATGTCTGTGCTGAAAGCAGTAAGCCATAGGAAAGCAGTTGTCTTGGCAAATCTGACTGTCAGGGTAGCGAAACAAGTATGGCCTGAGATGAACTTGAATTGCTCTAAGATCTTAATCACGGGGACGAGGAGGAAGAGACTCTTGTTCACTTCGTACGCGCTAGCTGGCAGAAGGCATGATCACTTGGGAAAATACACTATTAACAGCCTCCCTGATTTTGAAAGCAATAATGTGCGAGATCTTGGACGCTATATTAATAGCACTAAATGGTTTTAAAGAGAGTTTAATGATGTCGCATCCTGTGGTAGCACAGGACCTAACCTATGTTCACCTTCTTTTATTTCGAAAATGAGGTGGTTGAGGTAAATGTTTTTTCAATAAAATTGTAGTAGCTGGTGATCTTGGTTACCAAACAGTAGTAAGCTATCTTTTCGTAACTGTTTTGTATTTCATGACATTTAATTTTTAAATAGCTTCATTTAAATCATACACGTGTAAATAAAATAACCGTCGTTGTACGCCATAAATTAATATTGTTATTTTTAAATAGTGGAAAACCCGCTACGAAAAAACAATGTTCTATTGAAGCTACAATCTTATTGAAAAAAACATACACCTCAACGACCTTGTCCTCAAAATAAATGAATTTGAACATAACTTTTCGATTTTTTCGTTCGAATCGTAAAGTAACTGAACATTTAGTACAAAATACAAATAGTTCTTAATCGAATGTGGTCAAAATTAGATTATTGCCACTTTCAATTTTTAAGATATTAGTAAGAAAGCGAAATAAGATTTCGATATAATATAATACAATCAATATAATACCGTCAGTCGCGGACACCCTGTAAACATTTCGTATAAGGAAATCATTGCAAAATTTAACTATTAAGAATTTTTAAAAGGCATTCCAATTTTGTTTGGGTCAAGTAACTTTCTAGATTTTTTATCATGATTGAATTCATTTCGACATTTGTTGTTATGATGTGTTGTTTACTCAGCTGAATCTGCATTGTTGAATTGATTAAACATATTTATACTAAAATCGGTTTTTGGTAAACTTAAATTTTAAGCATTGATTATTTCCACTCACAATTTCCTTTATATTTTAGATTAACATCCGGAGTAACGATTTTAAACTTACATCTGGGCAATAACCCAAATCTCATGAGCTAGTTCTTGGTAGAAAATAAACTAAATATTAGAAAATAAATATTAAATTGTGGAGGTTCCTAGTAAAACAAAAGTTTTTTGCTTAAAAGCGAAAATTTTTTCGAGCAGAATGTAAATCCCCTGTCAAAGCTGGAGGCAGTAATGCTATTATTTAGAGCAGGATTATTATCAAATTGCGGATTTTTTGTGTTTTAATCAAATACAATACCTATACTGTTTTATAATATTAAAACCGATCGACTTACATGGTCACTCAGGATTGGCGTTGCATTGGTTGTTTGACAGCGTTGCACTATCACCGCCACAAAATTTGCAATCGTTATTAAAATTTGCAACTAATTCGAACCAGAAAGTATTATGTCCATTTTGTGTATGAATACCACTAATTTTATTTTTAAATATTAAAAAAAATAATAATAAAGCAGAAGACATACCTTAGACAGCACAGGCATTATACTGATGAGCCTGAGATCGGATATCTGAGGCGGGTTGTTATTTTTGAAATAGGTCTAACCAGAACAGCTTTCCAACTTGTATAGAAGATAACGTGAGAATAACTGAAAGAAAACTGCAATTTCATCTTGCGCGCGACTTGCTATGGAGGCTTAGATTCTCTAACTCCGAGAACTCCGGTAATCTCATTTTCTGCCAAAACTGATTTGGGGTTAACTAATACTAAAAACGCGACTTGACTCTATTCCAATTCCTATGGAATATAACTAACCTATCTACCTCCCACATTTACATCAGGCATTTGATTTAAGTATTATACGATTAGTCCTAGTAATTATAAGTAATTATAATCCCGGTGACAGGTCAGAACAGTTAGTCACAACTCGATTATTTTAGAGCAACTCTGCGAAAATACCTCAAAATGATTCGGTACTTTCAAGTTATCCCCAGGTTCCTCCTATCCTATTTAGACTAAATCCGCAAGATCCGCTTCTAAACCATGAAGATTAGCACTCATCATCTAAACCACTCACAAAATGGTGAAACGTAATGATTCGCACCCCACATGTTGTTCTTTAAGTCTGTAATTCCCGACTGCCTTGCAGCCTGTAACTGATCATGTTACGAGCTTCTTAATTCGGTTGTTCGGGTAAATTGTAAAGATCATGATGACGCGGTTTAGTAACACTGAAGAATTATATGAGAATTAGCCAAAGCTTCTGATTTACAATCAAAAATAAATTCTCAGCCGGAATGTTTTGATAGGTTTCTCGACGAATTTAAATTAATTATCTATCTTGAATCAACGGAAAGCTTGCTCTTGGAGCGACTTGTATTCGACATCTGTTTTATTATCACGCAGTTTTGAATGGAAAACTACAACCTTATAGAAAAATGTTGAATATCGTCTGACTAATCAGTGATAGCTTCCAAATTGGAAACGAAGCCCTATCTTTTCAATACCCCACAACCACTTCATAAATTTTCCGGTCGCATTTCAATTCTCAGCTTTGGTTACCAAAACTGGCATTTTACTTTTTAACCAGTTCGTAATTTATCTATCAGATACACTGCTTTAATCAAAATGTAGGGAACCCTGCTGCTAAGCATTTATTGTTGAACTTATAACATTCCATCTTTTGCGAAAGCTTAAAAGAAGTTGAAACTTCTGGCGGGCCGATTTGACTAACAACTACTGAGTGCTCGAAATTTAACGGAAAAAGCTTATGTCAGATGCTAATAAACTTTATTCAAACTTATTTCAAAAACACAGCCAGAACAAAGTTATTGTAATAGTACTAGTAAAAAGTAAAAATTCAGGCGAATTTCTATTTTAAATTTCTAAAAGTGTGAAATATTTAAGTTTTAGGAGAATTACATTCCAGAGTCATTCGAATGCCGTTTGTCTCACGCCGTTTTTTTGTCTAATTTTTCGACTTACTAAATTGATGGTTAGTTCATTCCAGTTAATGATGGATGTCATTAATATTCTTAAACCAAAATGTTACAGATGTTCCAATCTGTTAACTAAATTTACATTTGACAGTCACCGATAAGAAACATTTTAGTGATAGATGAATTTTAATTTAATTATCAAATGTTAATTAAGACATACGTTTTGTGTTGTGCCATCTATGAATGATTCGTATGGACTGACGGACATTTAGACAAAAAACTACCGTGAGGTACACAGTATAAAGGGCGTAGTTTTATTTAGCCATTTATAAGATTTTCCAATCGGTCTGACATAGAGGTCAATTAGATTAATAAATACGACTTTTAACGAGCCTAAGGCCTAGTATGAAATTTAGTAATGCGTGACTGCTGGAGTGTCGTTAGGCAGCTAGATGAATTGATTGATCCAAAGAAATGATTTTCTAATAAATAAATCATGTGCCTAAAAGCACTTCGTGGGCCTAGCCTAAGTACCTTAAGCCAATTAAAAAACTTTTTTTAATCTCATGGAACACCCTGTTAGACCCATTAGAAAATCATGACATTTAGCATCAACTACAGTGATGTTAGACCCAAAGGAGAGTCCTAAGGTAGTTACATGATTTTCTAATGCGTCAGATAATATTTTGCCTCCTCTTCAGAATTATGCTGCTGCTTAATTAAGAATTTCCTATGGTTTCCATTTAGTCGAAAAAATAATTTCGATTACAAAAGCGCCGGCCGAATCATGCTCTTAGTCGAAAATTTGATACCCAAAATAAACTATCGAAGCCGAATCGAATGGAAAGCAAATCAGGATTTTGAAATGTCCTGGGTTTTGAAAATATCGAATTATAAAATGTCGAAAAACTTAATAAAAAAAGAACCGAATTTATGATCGAATGTCGACTTTCCGTTCGATAAAATATGTTCGTTATTTTATTTTGCGATCATTTTTTTCGATTACTCTATTTTTGGATATTAACTTTTCGACAAAAAAATTATTTCATATTTTGTAAATCGAAAGTTTTTTTTTCGGCTAAATTTTTAAATTATTTTTGCAGTTCAATGTTAAGCGAATTATAACAAAAAATTTACCATTCCTAGTTATCCTTGCGCAAACTAAACCAATGCTAAGCATTTTTAGGGAGTTGGTTACTTTAGTATGACGGTTAGAAATAAAGTTAGCAAATTAGCAATATGTGATTGAATCTCGATGAAAAAAATCATATTTTTTTTTTCTAATTTAGTAACAAATTTTTTTTGACATTTTAGTTTCGACGTTTTAGCAAACGGCCGTTTAACCCAGACCCTTTCACATAACAACTATTTTAAATCAAACAAAGCACGGGTTTTGGAAAATGCACAATTTAAGTAAAATTACTTTATTTCTCTACCAAATGGGATGAAACATGATTTGTGTGATGAATACTTAATTCTAAGATGGTGTCTGGATATGGTTCAAAAAATTCAATTTTTCTGTTTGAAGGAAAGAAACACAGGTTTTGCAAAACGGCCAATTTAAATATTTAATTACGGCTGATTCCAGATAGATTGAACCAAATTTAAAGCAATTTACGGATTTTTTAAAATCATTTTTCTGTCATTGTTGCACAAAGTAATCCAATGCTAAGTGGCTTGGGGAGTTTCTTTTTTTAGTATGACGATTAGAAATAAAGGTTGAACCAGGAGAATTAAACATTTAGACGTCAATTTTCTATTCAAATATTAAAATAATTTCATTTATATTTCTCAGAAATTCAAAATTGCTTTTGAATCATCCCCAATGATTTTAAAGATGTGAAATTGCTTGCTGAGTCACTCCTAGTGTAAGTACAAGTTCTTCTTGCGTTTGGCACGAATCTTCAATTCCGCGTCTTCGTATAACTTCCGCCTTCCGCTACGTTTTTTATCTTCGAAATCAAATTCACCGATCTCAAACTTTTGAACTTTTGACTTCTTCAAATTAAAGAAGTCAAATGACGGCTCAAAACTTTAATTTTCACAAAAAAAAAAAATATATATGATGCCGATACAAAATCGCAAATATTTTAAAGTTATGTTATTGACAGATATCCAACCTTACGATACGACGTTTAAGATCGGGCAATTTTAACCATAACTTACTGGTGGCACCATCTTTTGTCGAATGGCGGATACCCTAAACCAAAGTAAGGGTATGGGGTCCCTATGCTCTAAGGTAAACTACCAATCAAAATAGCTTTAGAAACTTAATTGAAATTCAATCGTAAATTCGACGAAATAAAAGATTATTGTTTTTCGAAACTTCTCTCGATTAAATTATTAAACTATTTCTTATCGATAAACTTGTGATCGGCAGTTTATCATTCGATATTTTCGTTTTGAAGCTTTCGGAATAGAGCTATAAAATACGTATAGTAATCATGAAAAATTTTGACCTAGAGATTTACCATTCGCTACATCGCTGAAGTCAAAAAAATTTATTTATAAAAAAGCTCTGTGTATGTGGCTAAATGTGTGTGATTCTGTGCAGACTTCTCGCTACAGCCCACCGGGATTGACTGATTCGGTTGAAACATTATACTTAATCTTTTCTTAAAAATTGGGAGATTCCAGTGATTTTTGGCTGACATTGGCCACTGGAAGTGGCAGCTTCCATAGTAGTTTTTTCGGTTTTTGTAAATATTTTGAAAAGTATATAGCATTTAGGAAAAACATTGTAAATTAAATTTCAAACATAATTAGTGGAATTTCAAGGATATTTTTTTTTAATTTCACCGGAATTGACAAGTTTTGGTAAAATAAAAACTTTATTTCACCAAAATTCGGCATCTCCACAGTCCGGGCGGATTGACTATTCGGAAACAAACTTTATACTTAAACCTTTTCTATTAATCCTTGCGAAATTTGGAGGAAATCTATGGTAGCGGCTGCTTAATATGAAAGGTTTTTCAATTTTTGCAATTATGTTGAAAATTTTAGCATTTACAAAAACCGACAAAGAATTAATAGATAATTAAGATTAAATTTTTAAACAACAAGGGTTGACTATGTTGGTTTTCTGAAATTTAAGAAGAAATAATTATTTTTCATTATACAAGACAATTCTTACTAAAATTCCGGTAAGTTTAATATTTCGCTTTTCAAATCAAATGTGGTGTATTCGAAATCTATATACATTCGTGGTAAAAGCAAGCCAGCTGTTGGCCACAACAAATTCACTCCTCATTTTTTAAATAGTTTTTCTGCCATTCTTGTATATAGCGACTTAGTCGAAATTCCAGCATAAACTCGACGAAAAAAATTGTTTTATTTTCGATGTTTATAGTTTTCTCGATAAACTTTTTTCGACATTTTATTATTCGCTATTTTTGGTTCAATGTTCTTACAAACGTCCATTTAACGCAGGCTCAGATTTTGCCCATAAATTCTACACTTCGACAAATGGTCATAATTGTATCCGCGATATTCCGATCCTAACGCAAAAATTTTAAACACCGTGCCGTTTGATTGGTAATCGAAATTTTGTTTTTCGGCTAAATGGATCGATTCTTCTCGATTGTGCTTCTAGAAATACAATTTTGGGTGAAAGAAAGCTATTTGCCTAATCGTTTGTATTGAAACTCAGGGTATACGATTAGAATGACATTTGTGGAAATGATTCTATAAAACTACTAATTTTAATGGAACTTAGCCATTTTTCTACCAATTGAAATTAACCTCTATATGAGGTAAATTTGAATGGAACTAAGCTACCTTATGAAGGAGCTGTCTCTTAAGGAAATTATCGTAACAAGTCCAATAATTCGCTTGCATCAGACTGTTCAATATATTTTGACAAATTGTTATTTTGTTGAACAATAGAATAGTTGGGTATTTGGTTAATAATAGAGAATTTGGATAATAATAGAGAATTAGGTTTCTAAAGTAGATTAATCTAAGCGAAGTACTGGAATAGTTTTTAGTGAATTACCGTTATTAAAGTTTTTTTACGGTGAATTATCGTTTTCGATAAATTCTCATTTTCAGTGAATTTTTGTTTTCGGTGAATTGCCATTTCCGATGAATTATTGTATTTGGTGATTTACTGTTCGGTGGATTGTCGTGTTATACCATTTTCTTGTCGTAGGCGAAAAATATTTAGGTGGTAATATAGGTATCGGAGCGGTAATATAGGTATTTACTGCTGTAAGCCCATAAGTCCGAGATTCTTTTATTCGGTGTAAATTCACATGACATCAATTTTCCAGTATTTTTCAAAGTGTTTTAGCGTTTTGGCCAACTTTAACTATAAAAACAAGTTGTATCAAATATGATTATACCGATATTGTTAAAAGGTTAGAGCTGTAAAGTAAAACTCGCTTTTTAGGTAGATAAGGTAAATTTGCCGCTCCGCAAATTGTTCTTATCCCTCACTATACTTTAATTTGAAGGCGCACTGTAATAACAAAGTACACAAATTAACTACTTTAATTACACAAGCACAAGGCACGCGGTGATCATTAATTTAAAGAAACAATCATGGCAGGTTCATAGTTTAAAAATACAGTTTTTAAAAATTTATTAGCAAAAGTGTTAATTTTACAGATTTACGCAATCTTAGATACATAAATCAATCAAACCTGTTAAAGGGTTATTAAATTCAATATATGGAATGTTGATTTTCTAAAAGATATGTATAAATTTAGTTTGTTGTTGTTATTATTAAAATAAATGAACCGGTTACATGAAATATTTTTATTGTCGTTTTCTTCTATATAAGCTTAACGTCTTAACTATGTACATGTAGCTAAATAAAAATAAAAGCAACTTTCTTTAAGATACGGATGGCAGTAATATAACTACAATGTTTACGTATACACAGAGTGAATTTCAATGTGGTGGATATATAAACTGTGGTATTTTCGGATTGACTCATGTAAATAGAGAAATACATCAATGTCTCTAGGTCATTTCCGTTGAAGCGTCAACCGAGGAAACTAAAAATTGGTCATCGACTTAAGCCGTATCGATAACGCAAATATATATGAGACAATAATATTTTGATGATTCATGATGATCTGCAAAAATATCTTATCGATATATTATTTTCTTAAACACAATTCAAGGACATTTTTTGTTGTGAAAATTACTAAGACGTAATATGATTTTGTAATATAATTCCGAATCATGCATGTAATATTATAAATTAGAACATAATTACGTGTATTACGTTGTGTGCGCAATCATCGAACGAAACATGAATTAAAATGGTAAATTTTTTGCGGTAGGCCTTAAAACGGAAGTGGCTACCTTGCAATATAATATCAATGATGTGCGCTGTGCTTAACAAGCAAAACATTAAATCGCTTAACAGGCGACCGGTATTATAAGAAATTCGATGTCAAGTGAAATTTCTTTCTTTTATTATTGTGTTCACAGTAAAATAAGGTCGAAACATTTTTTTTATTCAGTTTTACTTCCAATTTTCGTATGTGGAATTTCGAATGTATTTTTTATGATTATTGTTTAATGTTCGATGTGATGTGAGTGTATGTATGTTTTATAAATACACATGTACTTAATCTTTGCACATTTGGTGGTCGGCGCACCACACCACATATTATTCACCTTCATTTTGTTATGAAATTTATAATTTTTGAAGTTCACGAACATTGTAGTTGTGTTTGTCCTTATAAAAGAGGGTGTTAATAGGCTGATACATATTTAATAATTTATACACATATGACGAAAAAATACCTCATAACATTTAGTTTATTTCTTAACTATCCTATCAATAAAGTCATCCAACACAACTTGTTGCTTAAGTTATGGCTTAAAACAAAACCTACCTACTATTTCTAAAAAGTTAAATATGTCTAAATTTAGTAAAAGTTATTTTACAATATTTTTTTTATATAGCGCGCACGCCTACACCACTGATATTCATATTTGGCTGTACGATGCGGTATATCTGATCATACGAGTATATACCACAACTTATCGTGTTTATAAATAATACCTCTGTAAATATACGTATAGACACAAATTTTATAAGGTATCACTGACCCTAGCTAATTAGATTGAAATAGAAAACAGATTTGAGAAAAATATAAAACTCACAACTATATTTGTAGGTCGTGAAGTATATTTTTATATACATATAAATATTTTCTTCAGACATTTGTAATTTTATAAATGAGAATCGTTTTAACGGAATTATAAAGAAGATGATTTATACGTAAGACAACAGAATCCCATTTCTATTAATACAATATGTCGTATATTTACAAAAAAAATGACCATCGATAAATTGATTACTCTCTTACCCCGTGCGATAATCTCTTTGTAATACAGTTAAACCTCCCTTTAGCAGACACATATTCAGATGGACACCTAACTTTAACGATGGTCTTGCAAGCCCATTGTGAAACTAATATAGATACATCTAGTAATCTATACCCGATATGTCCGTATTGCGTCATCTAAAGATTGGAAGGTCGTCCGACATAAGCGTGCGACTAATTGCCAAGCTATTGTTTTTCGAGTAGACGGCAGACTTTTTGAGACCATTACTGGTTCCATCATCTCTGGTCCATATACTGTCACTGTTTAGCTCTCTTCGTCTCAACATAAAACAGATTAACTTGCAGCACTGTAAGCCTACTTTCTTTCAGCTTAGGAAGTTGCTCCCTGCATCGCAAACATATATCTTTTTAAATCAGGAATCGTACCTTGTTCATGGCGTGGTTTCTGGTTTGAATTCTAGTACTCATAAGATCTTTCTACAAGATTGTCTCAAAACCTACGGCTGTAGTAGGTTTAGACACTTATGTCTCGGAGTCTGAATAAGAAAATTCCGGTTACAATTGGTTATGATGCGAACGCTCACCATACCATTTGGGTCAGTAGAAATATTAATAGCAGAAGTGTATCTCTGTTTAATTCTCTAAGCGCATCTGAATTTTAAATTCTTAATGTTGGCTGTGAACCAACTTTTGACAATTCCGCTCATCGCAAAGTAATTGACATTAGTCTGTGTTCCATGTCCATCATCCAATACTAAATTAAAGACCAACAAATGATATTCTAGCTTCTGATCATAGGTGTAGCTCTTTTAATCTTAATTTTAAGAGACCACCGTTAAAACCCTGTTGAAATAAAAAATTAACAAACTGGGAGCTTTACTACCAGAAAACTACCGAGTTTCTTTCACTCGCCTAGTGTAATTCGATCGATAGAGGATATTGATTCCCTTGAAAATTCGCTGTCGAATGCAATTTCGACTGCTTTTGAAAATGCTTGTTCACTAATTACAAAGCAAAAAGCTTAGAACAAACCTTTCTGGTGATCTAAGTTTAAAAAGTTGAGGAAAACTACGAGGAAACTGAAGAATCTGCAGATCGATTGAGATAACTTTCTGGTTGCACAAAAAGTCTAAGATCTATTCTTGGATCCTCATGGCGGAGTTTCTGAAACGAAATTAATAGTATGTTGGCGCTCACCAGGCTCAACAAAATTTTGGCCAAAAATGACAATTACCGACTTGAAGCTCTTCTTTTACCTAACAGAAAGTTAACTCATTCCTAGCTCGTGGAGAAGAAGTCGATTCGTTTTTATACCCAAAACTGACAGATGATTTACACCAACCCTAAGAGTTTTCACCCAATTAGCTTGTGTATTTCTCCCATCAGTAATATGCACCAAGCTTACAGAGTTGGCAGATCCTGTGAAACGGCGGTGTATGCGCTTGTCACTACAATTTTTGCTACAATTATAAATTCGTGTATCAGATTTGGAATCGACAACATTACCAACGTGATCAGATCACGTTGTGTCTCCTACTGTGTGGTGGCCGGCAGTCAACTTAAAGTACTTGATTGTGAAATTTAATGGCTTAGAAAATATTTCCTGTAGAGCTATTTCCGGTGCTTTGTCGTTTACTCCACTCCTTGCCAGAGAAATCATCATTTTCCTCGGTTGCAAACCTTTATTTTGGGCACAGCTTGCTTTGTTGCTTATCGATTGAAATGCAACGGGCGTGGAATATATTAGGGATATACCTTAATTGCAGAAATTAATGTGGTTAAAGACAGATTATTGCGTAAGTTCAATTTCTCTAAATCATACTCGGTGGTCTGCTGCCTAAAACTTGACTTTTCACGCTGAGGTCACAGCTCCAACTCATTGTGTACCCGAAGCGCTAAGTTGTGATGTTGAAAACCTCAACATCGTCTTATGCACTAACTTCAAGACGGTTCTTAATGCTTTAAATAACTCCTTGGTTGAGCTTAGTGCTCATCAGAGAGTGTAAACATCTCATACATTTTTTTTCTAGTCATAATAAGTTTCAGTCATGTTCCATCATTTTTTTAGCGCAATGGTTGAACAATTTATTGCTGAACCGAGTTCTCTTTTAACCAAATACGCGTATAAATTAAGGAAAAAGGATAATCTACGAATCCTCATTGCGATTATAACTGAACATGGTGCTTTTAACAGGATCAGATTCCTCGTTTTTAATTCCAACTCGATGGTTGTAAATCAATTGTCGTCGTTAATCTGGTCTAATCTGATTTAGTTTTCCAATAATGCAGTGTTCATGTGCGCACTTTGATGGAACCCTGCGGGTTGCGCCATGGACCCCTTGGGGCATTGATTGCGGAACCTAGGCTGGGTTCCAGGCATTTCAATAAAAAAAAAACAGAATAACCCAAGCTACCCGAACCTGTGGTCCTGCCTAGCCGAGTTTAACGGCTCTAAAAAGAATGCAATCCTCACTCCAAGCTTATTACAGCAGAGGCATTGCTGTGGTGTATCTTCTTCCTTCACTAATAACAGGACGTGGATCTTTTAACGTCTATTTGTACATTTTTTACTTACATCGGAACAAATGCTTTTCACATGTGTCGTCCTCCCCCTTAAACAATTCAAATTTATCAAGCCCAACTAAGTCCTAACTTCATGTGATAAGTTAACTCCAAGGCACAATAAATCCAAAGGTCGCAGTGTACACAGATCTCCTCAAAGCCAACTTTCATATAAAAAACTATTTTTACAACATCAATTTTCTGATAGGTTCTCGATATTATTTTAATGTTCCTACAATAAATTGAAATTTATGTTATTTTTGGGGTTTAATAATATTTTTTTCGATGAAAAATACAATTTTCGTATTCTGTTTGTATCATTTTATTTTAAAGGGTGTTTTTTCGATCACTCATCGCAGAAATTGCGTTCGTATCTCGCTAGTAACTCGCCGAATGTTGTGTTCCAAATGTTCAATCGTCTCTGGTTTATCGGCGTAGACAAGTGACTTAACATATCCCCAAAGAAAATAATCTAATGGAATTAGATCACACGATCTCGGTGGCCAATTAATAGGACCATTACGAGAAATTAGTCTTTCATCAAATAGAAATTAGAAATCATGCTTGTATACCGTTCACCGTTGACTGTAACATTTCGGCCATCATCGTTTTTGAAGACATATGGACCAATGATTCCGCCGGCCCATAAAGCACACCAAACAGTGATTTTCTCTGGATGTAATGGTGTTTCGGGAAAGGCTGGTGGATTATTGTCACTCCAAATTCGACAATTCTGTGTATTAACGTATCCATTCAACCAAAAGTGAACTTCATCGCTGAACAAAATTTGGTTGGAAAATCAACATCAATATCAATTTGTGCGCGAAGGTCGGATGGCTTTAATTTCTTCCCAAGTTGAATTTTGTAAGCACGTAAAGGAAGATCCTTAGATAAGTGGATGGACACATCTCCAGTTGCCGAGAACGACGTCGAATTGATTAATTTGGGTCTTCCTCAATGCTACGCTGTACAGCGTTTATCGCTTGTTCGGTACGCACACTGTGAACGCCTTACTGGATACGTATTATCATTTAGAGTATACGTGGAGCGAGAACGTTAATCGAATTACCCGCTCTGACGGACGATTATGACAACCGTAAAATGGACGTAATGCACGATGAGTTTGGCGAACAGAACCATTATTTTGATAAAAAAATTCAACAATTTGCAAGCGTTGCTCTGGCGTGAGTCTATTCATTGTGAAATGGCAAATTAAATGGCATCTGTCAAATCGGTTGTCAATCAAAACAGTGTTGCCAACTTAATTATGTGAACCTCTAAAAACACCCTTTAAGATAAATTATTCTACAAAAACTAATTCCTAAAAAATCTAAGTAAAAAACTGCGGTTGAGGTAAATTGAAAATATTCTTCTAATATTGTATTAGAAATTAGCATATCACACGAGAAAAATAAAATCATAGCCTCTACTAATGGGAGATCGTCAGAGGTCCCACCCAGCATGATTAATGTGAAGTATTCGACTCGTTATAAAAAAATCTGTCAAAAGCGAAAAAGTGTAGCATCAACTTTTAACAGATATCAACTTAAAAGTGTAGATGAACTTATGTCCAAGTGCCGAAGCTTTAACTACATGTCCGGTAAAAATTTAATTTTTTTCTATCCGAACGGAGTATTTATTTTGAGGTCATTTACTTTTTTCGGATAAAAATATGCACAATTAAAAAATAAAAATCGCGCCCTCTGGATAAAATTATTATACCCTCGTCGGATAAAAACATTAAATCAAAAGACATATTTTATTAAAACTACATCTTTGGTGAACTTTATTTTCTGTAACAATTTTTTGTTACAGTTGTTACTATGTTTTTTGACTGACGATAGCTATGTTTTCATTTTACAGCTTCCCGTTTTGGTTTGCAAAACTCAAATAATATCAACCTAACCTGTAAACATAGAGTAAGCATTAATCCGTGGGTTATGCAGTTTAAATGGGTTATACAATACACTTCCACAGCAATTCTCTATTTTATTTGTATCGATTGTCATAGTCGTGACTATTTTTTTAATTTTTTTTTTATTAATTACAACTGAGACTGTGCTCATCTAGCAATTTATATTTCAAATTTACAAATTTTACATTTCTTAAATAATTCTGCTTTGTTGGGGTGAAACCCAATGGTTAGTCCCAAAATTAATTAAACCTATTTAAAATATAATTTTAATTTGGTATGTTTACTAGGTCAAGTGGCCTCGTTCTTTGAAGTCTTCTTTCAACAACAGGGTTATCTATCATATGGCGAATACAGGGGTTTCCATGTTCCTGGAGCCTTATTTCGTGTTTGACGGCGTGCTTTTTTATTTCATCTTTGATGTATTCCATCTGTAAGTCCCTATGAAGGTCTTCATTTCTTGTGTACCACGGAGCATTTACAATGCTACGGAGAACCTTATTTTGAAACGTCTGTATCATTTTGGCGTTTGTTTGATTAGTACATCCCCAGAGTTGAATACCGTAGGTACATATCGGCGTCAGTATTTGCCGATATAGCAGCATCTTGTTGTATATTGTAAGCTCAGACCCTATACCTATGAGCCAATACATTGTTCTGAACTTAATATTAAGTTGTTCTTTTTTCTTTTTGACGTGCTCTCGTGACTATTGATATAAAACGATAACAATTACGGTAAATAAACATGTGTAAGTGTATTGTTTAACCAATTTAAATTTTTCGTTTGTTTCGTTACTCTTTATAACATTAGATACGCTTTGCTGTAAAACAATATGTGACGTGCTCTATGAAAACGGGGCTTAGGTGTCAAAAAACCCATTTTCCATTTTTTCCGATTCGGATAGAGTATGAAACTCTCTTTCACATGATGAAAACCAGTCATAATTTGTGGGAAAAGTTTACTAAAAATGAAGAGAAAGCAGAGACGATTACATTAACGTGATAACGAAAAGAACGACCGGCGCGATAACAATGATAACATTTGTAAACTCAACTTAACGCGATTAACTACGATAATATTCCGAGCAGAAGCAATACTTAACGTCCTTGAATTTAGTTAGACACCTGGTAACGCAGATAAAAGGGAACAACTAATGCGAAACTGACGCAACGAGTTTTTTACCTTTAACAGCTGTTTTCTCGATAACTTGCTTTCGCACGTAAGCCCCCTTTCAGGTCAAATATATATAAAATGTTTTATTTTCGCTTTAAATAAATAAATAAAATAAATCCGGGTGTCCTAGTGGCTTGAGATAAGCCCCATGAATTCGGTTTCACTTATTTTGGCCTTGCAAAGTAAACTGAAAAGCTGTGATCTCAAAACATAGCTCTAGAGTGAAACGGGCCTTAGTCCGTAAAAAACAAATCTAATCTATCCCTCATCCCACGAGGTGAGATTTCAAAATGTTGGTATGGTATCGCACCAATGAGATTAAATATTAGACTGCAGTAACCAAAATATAAAAATAAAATTAAATACTTGTTGCATTTTTATATTGGTGTAAACATTTCACTCTAGCGAATTATATCATTAAAAATACTCCGGGAGGTGTGTATTTTAAACTACAGAGTACCATAGACAATTTACAATATACAAATTCAGCTAGTTTTCGGAGTAAATTTGCTTCTACACCAGAGAGTGTTGATACAAAAATTAACCTCAAGGATATTTCAAAATTTGTGACTGAGATTGCTGTGTTAATTTTATATAGGGTGTTTCAACAGGTGCGCTTCAACTTTTTTCCGATAGGGACGGCGAACGACGAAATATTTTTTATTAATCTTTTGTCATTTGGAAACTTCATTAGTATACATTTCATCATGGAACACTACACACGTGAACAGCGATTGCAAATCGTGCAAATTTTTTATCAAAATAATCGTTCTGTTGCTGCATCAAATTCTGTTGCTGCATCAAAAAATCATCTTCAGCGATAAAGCTCACTTTTGGCTAAATGGATTTGTCAACAAGCAAAATATGCGTTACTGGGCAGGAAGCAATCCACACGTGATTCATGAGGTACCGTTGCATCCCGAAAAAGTCACTGTTTGGTGCGGATTACATGCCGGCGGCGTCATTGGGCCATATTTTTTCATCGACGATAACGATCGCCACGTTACTGTTAATGGAAATCGATACCGCGATATGATAAACGATTTTTTTTGGCCGCAATTGAATGGAATGGACTTGGACGACATGTGGTTTCAACAGGACGGGGCCACATGCCACACAGCACACGATACAATCGCGTTATTGAAGACTAAGTTCGATGAGCGTGTTATTTCGCGAAATGGGCCCGTCCAGTAGCCGCCGCGCTCGTGTGATTTGATACCTCTAGATTATTTTCTTTGGGGTTATGTGAAGTCATTGGTCTATGCCAATAAGCCGGCGACGTTGCAAGAGCTCAGAGCCAATATAGATCGTGAAATTGCTGGAATTTCGGCCGATTTATGCGAAAGAGTGGTCGGAAATCGTAAAACTTCGTAAAACGTGCACGCGGTGGTCATGCAAAAGAAATCGAGTTTCATACTTAAATGTATATGTTCAAATTCGTTAATAAAAAAAAACGTAGTTCAAAAGTCGAACAGTTTGTGTTTTATTCAAAAAAAAGTTGAAGTGCTCTTATTGAAAAACCCTGTACTACTGTACTACAGCCATAAAATAAATCATTTTTCCGGATAAAATAAAATTCACACCGCATAATATTTTGTGATTATAGGATAACAATTGGTATCTCTACGATAACTTGTGAATGGTCGTTAAATCACCTAGTTTTTCTTGGGTTTGGCGGATTTCAATATATATATATATATATATATATATATATATATATATATATATATATATATATATATATATATATATATATATATATATATATATATATATATATCACGGGTATTGCAGATCCGAATTATCGAAAAATTAGCGATTTAGACACCTGCTCGCAATACACTGAAAATTGCTTCACTTTTCTAGATAATTATACTTTATTAGAAATACTAAAATTTCAGTCTTATTCTTATTAGTTGCTTATGTTTCGTCATAAGCTCTTCTTCACTTTTTAATTTCGATTTTAACAGAAATTTGTACGCTACACTTTTGACTGTTGACAGGTTTTTTTGAATGTGTCAGATACTAGATGTTTTGACTCTAGCCATCAAAGACACGGACCTGGCCGAGCCAAAACTGAACGAAATACTAGAGGTTATTCAGGCGAGCGATCCAAATCTACCGATCAACAATTGGATGATCGTGATGTATAAGCACTCTAGATATTACACAAGGTGGTCAATAAAAAATTCTCAGTCCCCTTTCAAATACAAGTGGAGTCAATAACAAAATTGATTTTGAGTCAATCACTCTTAGCCAATGGGAAGGTTGAAGTCGACTAGAATACAGGCGACCAATCCGGTGAAATGTTAAAACGACTCAAATTAGGCAAGGTGGTACCGGGCATTGTATGACGGTAATCGGTTAAATAAAGAGATCCTAGAAACTATTAGAGGCGAAGAGAGTCTCATCTCACAAGTTTTTGAAAAGGCCATAAATTACTATTAGCGGGAAATATGAGGAGTTGAGGGTTTCAACGCTGCAAATAGTTCTTATTCAAACACCGTGGGTAAATAATAACTGTATATATATTGTTAGAGGCAAAGAGTATAGAATAATAAGAGAAGCCAAGGAATACAAAATAGTGTATTCTAGGGAAGTTTCACAAACCAATTTTTATTCCCATACAGTTGACATAAGCTGGTTGATATCAGTGTATATATGAACCACCGGGATAACTTAGGAGAGAAAGTTATAGAGACAGAAAGCATGCAAATGGTGCTCTAATAGGATGTGATGTGTACGCACATCAGATACTCTGGTAAGTTAATTTTATTACTTATCAAATACTAACTTCTTATAATTGTTACTTTTTGTTTTCTATTGTAATGGGTTTTATTGTGATTGTTCCGTACATTAGCCTGTCTTCAGTACTCTCGAATTAAATACACAATCATAGGAAATTATTCCATTTAGCGTCAAATCTGAGTGACAACGACTATTATAATCGACACCTACTTGTACACAATCAACTTCCCAACAACCCCATACTTTCTCGTCCGTTATCGCTGGACCGCGGATAAATTTGAATTGATGAGTCAAAATGAGTCAAAAAATTCAAAAATACTAACTTCTTAGTTTGCAGTATTGGACAAGAGATCACTTACAAAAAAACTGGTGGGAAATGCTAGACGTAATTCTCGCTTCTCACTATATCTATCTATGGTCAAAGTGAGTCGATGGAGAATGTAGAAGGAACATTCATTTTCAAAACTATAATCCTGACATTCACCCTGCTTCGCCCCCACTCGGAAGGTGTTTAAATGTTGTACATCAATATCAAGCTGGAATTCAGGTAAAACAGAAACGGGAAGTACTGGAACAAGGAAAAAAAGGATTTAAAAACTGTTTTTAAACTTTTATTTTGCATCGTTTGTAGTTTCGCGAACCTTGTTACGGAAGCTGTTTCATATAGGACTAAATAACTCATTCAATTCATACAATTTAAATTTCTTTTACCCATACAGAATTTCATAGGCATATTACACAAATTCGATTGTTTGATATCGATAATACTAAAGTTGTGCAAAGAATCCTTCGGAATGTTAGTTGTTGATTCATGACCTGTATACAACCAGACGGTCGCAAATTCTCAATGGTTCCACGAAGTTTGATATTTTTCCTACGTAGGCATAAATCATGACCATTTTCTAAGGAGTTCAATTACTGGAGTCATTTTGTTGCATGTTAAAAATAGTGTAAATATGCTCCTGCCAATACATATGTAAATCAAATGTAACTCCTAAATACTTTAACAAATTAACTATATTTTTGTTAATCGAATCGACCACTTATAAAATATACTGTAGTAAGAATAATAAGCAAACCAACTGAATTAGACAGTCTTTAACAAACTCGAGACTTTGTACAATAAATCTGGCAGAACCCCGAATTGCGGAGTCCAAGCGATAATTTTTACATCGAACGATTGTTGAATTGGAGTCAACTGAAACTTCACATTAGCTAGCAGTCTTTATTTGGGAAAAGTTATTTAATCAGCTAGGATTTATTAACAGTCCGCCTTACATTCTAAATATAAAAAACAATTACCCAATGAGATCGTATGAGGAACTCGAGTTTTTTTCAGAGAGTTTGAAGTGGTTTGAGTGATATAAATTAGAATTTAAATTAAGCTAATACTTTAAAATTTTAATTTTAATAACATTTGAAGTGTAAATACTTGTGAAATACAATTTTCTAATTTTCAATTTTGATCGTAATTTTGTAAACATTTGTATTAGTCGGTTTTTTGAATCGCACATTACTGATTACTCTTTAAAGGAGAGTTAATCCATTGGATGATTAGTAATGCATTCCATGATAATAAAAAAATAAAGAACTGTCGGGGTTGATTATTTTTAGAAGAGAAGTAGAAGATTATTTTTATCAGCAGTTTGAAATAGAAAAGTACTAACAGAAGTTTGATCATATATATGGTTTCATTTATCGGAGTAAAAATAAATAATTAAGCGTTTCACATAAATTAACGGGGCTTAATCTTTTTGATATTTCCGGTGCCATTGTCCAGGATTAGAGATTTTGGTAGCTAAACTCTACCAAATCTAACTAACAGGAAATAATATTTTTGCTTATATCGTCTTGATTGAATTGATCAAACTGAAATAACAATTCCCTATTCGGCGGAAATACAGTTTCGTTTGGTGAATTTTCGATTTTGACGTATAATAAATATTAAACTTTATTTAGTGAGATCCTTCCTAGAGTTTTATAATGGACATCGAAAAAAACAAAGTTGATGATTGTTGATCTTTATTCATAAGGTCACTTAAGTTTTTGCAAATCTTTGAAAACAAATAATCCAAACAATTGCCTAAGCGAAGGCTAAAATATTCTGGATTGGTTATTTCACCCTGATGAGACGTTCGGATAATTTTCGTTCCACATCATATTAGTTCGAAACCAAACTACTTACCAATATATTCACTCACCTTGGCGTAAACATGGCTATCATAATAATAGTTGAAAGTTAAGGCCATAATTTGTAATTATTGTTATCTTAGCTTATATGGCATGAGCTTTATAGTCTTCAAATACAGCTAAGTTAGTCTATCAGGGTTTTGGACAGTAAAACAAAATTATATAACATATGTATTAAATATCGAGTAAGTTTAGGATTTGAGGAAATATATTTCATCTTATATATTAACAGAAAATATGATATACACTTGGGTGCAAAAAATTCGCATATTGACCAAATTTCAACAAAAGTTCAAAAATATCAAAAACCTATTGTTTGTTTAATTTTCTTGAGTGCAGGTTTAAAGTTTATTTCAACACCTATCCAGTGGCACCTTTTTTGTACTTATACCGTACCAACAAAGTAATTTTTGGGGTTAACATCTGAATTACACGTTTTTTGTGAATTTGTGAGCGTGAAAATTAGTGGTAAAAATCGAATTATAACATGGAAATCAGCAAAAAAATGTTTTTATTAATAAGAAGTATTTCCCCTCTGATTTCACCAAATCTTGAGGCAACGCCCTCCTCCAACGTCCCTACTGGAGACTCATTTGAGCAATATCTCTGGCTCGAACTCTTTTTTTCGTGTTGAAGCTCGGATTGAGGTCCAGCCTTCGAGCTGGCCACTCCATAACCGGCACATCCACCTGTTGAAAGTATACTGGTACACTAAACCCGGCAAAATGTACGACATAATCCTCGAGTACTTCCTCAATGTACCGTTGAGAAGTCAATCCTCTTGATCAACGGCCAGTATTCGGTCCGAAGATGAACACAAGAACTGTCTTCACCTCCAGTGACATCCGTCCCCAGAACATGCACGATCCATCGCCATCCATCCAATACAATACTGTGCAAATCGCTCCCCTGATCTTCTGTACACCCTTCCTCGCCCATCGTTGCCATGTAAACACACTTTGCACTCGGCAGAGAACAGAACTATTCTCCATTGTTCTTCTGTCGAATGCAAATGCTCTCGAGTGAACTGAAGGCGGGCTCATTGGTGGGCTGGGATCAATTTGGCTCGTTTGCTGGGGGGTGCAGTTAGATCACCTTCTCGAAGTCTTCTTCTAACTGTCCACCAACTGACTTCGACTTTACGAACTTCTTGGAGCCTACCATCACGCTGTGTTATAACACGAGGTCGGCCAGATCGTTGTCGCCGTCTGTAGTCGCCAGTTTATTGATATCTTTACGAACAGAGAATCGGCTTAAATTTAGTTGTCGAGCCACTTCACTTTGGTTCTGCCCCGCATCAATTATTGCAACCACTTGAGCGGCTACCTCTGGTGTGGCATTCAGTTTCTTGTTCCGGATAAAAACGTAATCGATAGAACATCGTTCAGACTAAGCGTTGATATGCGAATGATAATATTTCCCTTAAAACGTACCCTTTTATACCTGCCACAAGTTCCACAACCAGTGCTACTTAGAACGAGCGTTTTCGGGTTGTTGTGTTTTATTGTTGTTATTGTCCTGGTTTTGAACAGACAATACCCACACGTAGTATCATTCGATAGGTGATGAAATTAACTTTAACTTGACAAACTTTGATTCAAAAAACATTTCGATTCGAATATTGTACAAACTTATTGAAGTCTTGGAAAATTAGAAACAATAAAATACTATTTTGCGGGGTGTATTAACGCGATTTTGAGGAGTATCAACGACAAAACCGCAAAACTTAATCGTTTAAACGGTCCCATCGAAGATTATGTCGTAAGTATTATTGTTTAACTTAGTGACACAAATTTACTGTTTTTCCAAACTATTCCCATTTGTTCACTACGCAAGACCAGAAACTAACTAACCTAACATACCAAACAAATTTCACCCAAAAGGTTACAGTGAACAAACATAATAAATTGTAAGAAAGAAAGGACTTGGTGTTGTGTATTTATCGGCTTTTGTATTGTGCTCCAGCCAATACTAATTCTTTACATTTTGATATTGTTGCATCATTGAGACCTGATTAAATGGTAGCTTCAAAATTCAAAAAATTAATCCGGCGAACTTGAATTTTTGCCGGAGGGGTCGTTTCGTTATTCTCAATGGAGCATTAGAAGAGTAGCTTTTATATTTTGCAATCATGTTATCGCAATAATTATTTTAGACTTCATAGTTCTAACGAGGATGATAAAGATTTACAATAATATATATAATAGATTAATCTTCAAAAAAAAAAACAAATAACACACAGAGTCTTACACTTCTGAAAGGCAAATTTCTTAGATTTTAAAGACATAAAGAAAGGTTCCAATAATATGATTTCATTTCCGTTAAGCCTAAACGTCTCTACGATGCCTTGTCATTGACCATCGATTGGCCACTAAAATTTTTACTATAGCGAAATTTAAAAAAAAAACACTACCCTACCGCAAAAAAATCCTGGCTTCTAGAAAACATAAAAATAGTTCCACATAATGGGTTTTATGCTAGTTAAGAGAGTTAAGAGTAGGCTCTATATAAAGAAATTGACACAAAAGATGAAAAGTATATATATATATATATATATATATATATATATATATATATATATATATATATATATATATATATATATACATATATATATATATATATATATATATTTATATATATATATATATATATATATATATATATATATATATATATATATATATATATAAATCTCCTCATTAAATGTGCCCTACACTAAACTTGTGTAGTAAGGATCAATCGTTAATGACAAGGCACCTTTTGGTAAGTTTTGTGTCAATTTGCCGGAAACGCAAATGAATCCTAACCAGATAATACCAGATATACCTGCTGGATGAGGTATACTGGGAGGCCGGGGGAATGGGATGTACTCTTTCCTTTACATTTATACCATTTCTAATGCGCTATGGTTGCTTGACCTTGTTGAACACCAACAAGGTCACTTAATTTTTAATTTTTTTAAAATATATTTTTTTTTTTTTGTAAATATCATACTTTTCAACATCATTTCAAAAATCGATTTCCAGTGTTTCCACAGATTTCCACCACATTTCGAAGGATCTCCTAATTTATGGAAAAAGTCTAAGAATGCAGTTTCATCAGTGTTTCCGTCTGGGCTGTACATAGGCCAAATTTTTGTTGAAAACAGTGTTTTGTTAAAAATTGTCATTTCCGCTAAAATTTTAGAAAACTGATCTGAACCAATATTGTTGTAAAATAAATTTACAATTTTTAAGTTCATATACGTTTTTCTTATGGGGAAACCCGACCAGAGTGGTCGACACTCTTTTTACCGATATTAGCAAGGCATTTGACAAGATTCCAAGAGAAAAAGCAAGAGGCTATCGGCATTTTACTCACAGTTTGAGATGGCTTAAGTCTTATTTTAATGGTCGTGAATACCAAAATTCTTTTCAGGTATGCGTTGCCAACAAGTAATATAGTAACATCCGGAGTGTTGCAGGGCTTTCGTTTGAGCCCTCTTAAGTTGATGGTGAACTGATGATGGTCCCCTAGTTACAACATATTCCTCTTCCTCTTCTATTTTACATTTTTTTGTTTTACGGTTTTTATTCCATTTTGAAGTAGCATTTTAATGTTTTTTATTCTTAGTTAGCCGCAAAAATCTCTAAGAAAACTGATGAGGGTTGATGTGGGGAATTTGATGTATAACGCTACGAAAACAAGCAATGTTTTCAAATCAAACTCTGGAATATGGCCAATTTAATCGCTGATACTCATTTTTAATTCAGTATGATGAAATTTGTTATATTTAATGAATACAAAATTTCAAAATTATTTTTGGACTACATTATGAAATTTGGACAATTGGGATGAAACATTAGAAGGACCTAGGCTATCTTAATTTCTCAATAACTACAATCATTCATTCACATATCTGCGCTTCACAATGATTCGGAGAATTACAAAATGATTTGATTCTGATTTGACAGAAAGTTAGATTTATCCTTCCGCTGAACGAAAATGGTTGTGTATTCGCTTGAACAACGCTGGGAAATATTGAAACATTAATTCGAAAATTTTGGCAAAAAAATCATCTTTTCGGATGAGGCGCATTTCCATCTTGGCGGCTATGTAAATAAGCAGAATTGTCGCATTTGGGGCACGGTGAACCCGCACGTGATCGTAAAGAAGCCGATGCATCCTCAACGAGTGACTGTTTGGTGCGGATTTTGGTCCGGTGGCATCATTGGGCCATTTTTCTTTGAAAATGTGCAAGGAGCCGCCGTTGTCAATGATGAGCGCTACCGCGCCATGATAAACAATTTTTTGTTCCCGGCACTTGAAGAGGAGGACATCGGTAACATTTGGTTTCAACAAGACGGCGCTCCATGCCACACAGCACACGTTTCAATTGATCTTTTGCGCACTGTCTTCGAAGATCGAATCATCAGCCGAAACTCTGATGTGATTTGGCCGCCTCGGAGCTGTGATTTGACTCCGTTGGACTATTATCTTTGGAGTGCCGTCAAAGATAAGTGTTATGCCGATAAACCAGCAACGATTGACGCTCTCAAGAACAATATTCGCATTGCCATTGAAGACATAATGCCGCATACCATTGAAAATGTGCTCAAAAATTGGACCGACCGTATAGGATACATCAAGGCCAGCCGAGGCAATCATATGAATGAAACAGTATTCCATAATTAATCGGAAGGATTGTTCTTTACAATGAAAAAATAAATTTGGAAAAATATTGAGAACATTTTGTTTTATTGCATTTAAAAAAAAAATATTTGGCCCACCCTACTATATAGGACAATACTCGATTGAGTAATTTTTCTGATAGATTAATAAGAATGCTGCATTCAGCAGAATTCCAACTTATTTTGCACCGACCAAACGACACAGTGGTTAAAGCTTTGGCGTTTGGATCGGGAGGTACCGAGTTCGAATCCCGATAGGGGCAGGATGCAAAAGGAAATTTTCATCATCAGGTTACAATCTGTGATTAAAAGGAATACAACTATGACCCCCTATCGGTGTACAAGACTCATGAGCCGACCCATCTTCTATGTCCAGTACTATATAGGCTGGTATGGAGCTAAGTAATATGCAGATGGTAACTTAAATCGGTCCTACAGCGGTACGTTTTCAATTTGGCAGTAATTGCGTAAAGTAAGACGGGAAAATGAACGAATTGCATCGGCCCCAGAAAAGATAGCATGGATTAAAAAAAAACTTATTTTTCTTGTCATCCCAAGAAATAAGCTGGAAAGCAACGCAGCAGCTCTGGGATAGAGTCACGTTATTGTACAAGAGCGCATTTGCTTGTTAATTATTATTATTAAGAAATTTAAAGCTACTTTTTAACAAATGGCGCACACAATACTTTATTCCATTCAACTTCATTTTAACCAGGTTTTGTTGTATATATCCTGTCAGTCTTGACGTCCATTAATGCTTAAATATATTGCACAGATCCTTGGACATTTAGTGTGCGATGATGATAATCATAAAAATTTATCATCGTTTTGTGTGCCAAAAACCCAAAATATACGTACATATATTTAAAAAAAACTCACAAAACCAGCAGCAACAATTTCAAAAGTAATGAAAATGCTGCTGTCTTCACTACACCGGAAAAAATGAAACCGTTTATTTATTTTTAGAAAATCTTCATATAATAAAAAAAAATTTCACTCACATCAACGCATTATAATTTCATTAAACATATTTTTATATCTGATAATTACATTATAAAAAAAAATAATTGCGATATAATGTCGCAAAAATCTCATCTCCCGACTTCCAAAAGGTTTTGGAATTTAAATTCATTACATCTCTACAAGAGTTCACTTGTTATACTCTCGCGTTCCGTTCAGGTGATTATTTTTAGACGAATACAATCATTTTTCTCTCCCAAATGACACATTCAATTACGTTTTATTACGTAACTAATTCAAGTATATATAGATAGATATACTTACTAAACAAAAAAAAATCTATAAATAGTTTTAGTTCAAATTAACTTGAAAAAATATATAAATGTACGCTGATGAAAAATTACAAAAAAATATTAATAGATCTTTGTAAGTGACACACTAGTGCCATCTGCGAAAATGGTTCAATTAATGTTAAATTGGGTGAAAATTGAAAATTTTTGCGATGCCTAACAACCATTCTAATCGCATTAATAATTTGACAGATTAACGTCAATAAAAATTATATGATTTGTTGTTCGGTAATATTTTTTCGTCAGATGATAATTTTCACACCTTGTGGTGTTAGGTGTTAATTGCATTAGTATATGGTGCTTGTGTACAGGTGCCATGATCCGCGGCCAAAGTCAAAAACTATGCATTCTTATATACTTTCACATTTTATAGAAAATACTAAATTCTAACTTCGATTTGATTTGTAATCATTTAATTCCACCTGTTAATTTAATTCACGAGATTTACATGTATAGACGCCATACAGACACTCATACAGAGAAGAGCACGAAGAAATGCTTAACAAAAATATATGGCCTACATTTTATCTCAAAAGAAAACCTAAATACATATACACAAACGTACGTTTGTATAAAATAAATGTGGTCGTGGTGGTATATATAAATATACGGGCTTTAAGAAGTAAAATAACTTGTAGTGTAGTCGATAAGTGCTCTAGTTTCTTTATAAAATTTTATTACCAAATAGGAATGTAAAGTTTTGTAAACTAATCAAAACCACCTTCATATGTGAATTTATTAACAATTCCGAGCGTTGAGCTACGTCAGTATGAACTAATTTTGTTGCACATAGTAAATAATTAACCTTGAATCCCACCCACTCTATACGACGTGTAAATGACTTTTCAATTAAGACAAGTTGTATTTATCTAACCACCTTAATCTTATTTACATATGTAAGTATATGCTGTTATCTTATCAAACGGTCTGCATAATTAGATAGAAATAATCAAATTAAAGTTGGTGGTAATTATTGCTCATATAGCGAGGTGAGATGCGGCGTGAACAATATCCGCAGGTAGGTGTTTATTTATTTCCCATTTTTTATTCGCATCTTCATTTTCATCCTAATTTTGGTCATTTGATCAACAACCTTCGATATTTCAATATACATACGTATAATACATAAAGCTGTCTTACTGTAATGTATTCGTGAAGATGAAAGAACTCAAAGCATCATCTTTCGTTTTCATCATTTTTATTTAGTTAGCATACAATTTTGGACTTACAAAGTGGGACACACATAAAACGAAATGTTAAATCTTTACAAACGTAATTTAACGATAAAACCAAAAAACACCTTCAAGGTAAATTTTATTTGGGTATTTTTTTTCTTGCCTGTATTTTATAATAATTGTTCTCTTCACAAATTTTAGATATCCACAAAAATCGACAATGGTTAGCAAAAATATCAACAACCAATTGGGCAGTAATTTAACTAATTCGTTTGGCATTTAATAACGCAATTTTAAAAAACTATTAAGGAGTAAACCCTTAAGGAGTAAACACTCTAGGCCGATTAGGCAATCTAACTGAAAAATGAACTGACTGCTAGAGAGCTTTCAAACGCCGTTTAGTAAAGTTCTGAAAAAATCACGGAACATATGGGATATATTCTGTACTGAACGAATAGATATGTAGATATATGAATAACTGCGCACATACAGCCTTGGGTCTCAATTGTTATCGATTTGGACACTGTGGTTGACAAAATTATTAAATTGAAAACCTCTTACTACCCTCTCGTCTCATAGTTCTAATTCACAAAGAATGCTGCTAATCAGAGATATCAAATAAAAGGCTTTCCAAAAGTATTGTATTTGACGACGGAACAAAATTTTCATAATAAGTGTAGCCATATAAATTATCTTGAAAGGGAAACAAAATACACTCGGTATTTAATTAACGGGCTAGTTTTAAGATCATCGATGTCAGAAATCAATACTTATATGCCAGATTTGCAATCAACACTGTTAGTTGTGGATACGTTTTGAAAAGCCTTCTGATTTTGTATTCCCGGTGTGAAATTTAGTATGCACGACTTGAAATGATATTCAGCACTACCGAAAAAATTGCTAAGACCATCCGCATAAATGCCAGAAGTAGGCCTATTACAAAAAACACAACATGCGGTTGAACTTGAAAATTTCACAGATGATGTTTACATACACCATGTCGAACGCATTAAATTCCACACTCGAGGCTCAAGATTCCAGGAAATTATTGGGAATACAAATTAATTCGGTCCATTTTCAACAAGTGGCTCTGACTGAATACATTTTTTATAGTGACAGCTGATTTCCGTTGTTTCAGACAGATTAGACATCTGCCGTTAACATTCAGTTTGTATTGCATTGACTTTCATACAAAACGTGTTTTTTACGGTGTTGAATATGTCGGATTTTGTGATAACTAAACAGCATTTGCGGGAAGTGTTAATTTTTTGTTTTAATTGGAAAAAAGTGCAGCTGAAGCACATCGAATGCTTATGGAAGTTTACGGTGACAATGCTAAACAACCTATCAATCATGTAGGAAATGGTTTCGACGCTTCAAAAATAGGATTTCAGTATTGAAGATAAGCCTCGCTAGGGACAGCCAAAAAAAATCGTGGACGATGAATTGGAGGCATTGCTCGATGAAGATCCGACTCAAACGCAAGAGGAGCTTGCCAATACATTGGGAGTGATTAAACAAACATTGAATTGAAACCAAGAGAAGTCGAAAGGCGATTTTTTTCTTGCGAGCAGCTGCTTCAAAGGCAAACAAGAAAGAGTTTTTTGCATCGGATAGTGACTGGTGATGAGAAGTGGATCTTCTACGATAACTCCAAGAGGAAAAAATACTAATATATATTATAAATATATATTAGTATTTTTTATTATTAAATATATATTAGTATTTGAAATATTGCCCAGCCAATCGTTGCCATCGACTTCAACATCAACACAAAAGACGAACATTAATGGTTCGAAGGTTATGCTGTGTATCTGGTCCCAAAGAGGCGTTGTGTACTACGAGCTGCTACAACCTGGCGATTCCAATACGGGCGAGCGGTACAGACTACAATTAATTCGTTTGAGAGGTGCATTACGAGAAAAACGAACGGAATATGAGGAAAGGCACGATAAAGTTATTCTTCTGCATGACAACGCTCGGCCTCACGTTGCAAAAGTCGTAAAAAAATATTTGGAACCGCTCAAGGGGATATTTTGCCACACCCGCCGTATTCTTCGGCCATTGCTCCTTTTGATTACTGGGTGTTCCGACGGATTCAACACGATTTGACAGGTCACCGGTTCACTTCTTTCGAAGAAATTGAATATTAGCTTCAAACTTGGATCGCCTCAAAAGATAAAACATTTTTTCGAGATGAGATTCGAAAATTGCCTGAGACGTGGGAAAAAATCGTAAGCAGCGATGTACAATATTTTAATTAATCTGTTCATTCATTTTATTTTAAAATAAATGCATTTTTAAAATTAAAAAAACAGACCGAATTAATTTATACTACCAATATGTTTAACGATTCTCATACCAAATAGATTTTGCGGAAGAGACTTCAAAATGTATCTATACAAAGTATATAAAAAGTTCCTAAGCCCTAATGCCTCGAAAGCACGATAGATGATCTTTGTCAGATCCTTATGAATTTAGTATGTCTGGTGCTAATATCATAATATTCATGTAAACAGAATTAAAGCAATACAGCGCAGATTTACCGAATATTTATCTGGTACCGAATATCTATCTGGATAATTATAACTTACTTCCCTATATCAAGAGAGGTTAAAGCTCATCGTTGTTCGAACATTGTATTTATTCACTAAATTTTATCGGGTGGCAAAGAATCCTCGGCCTTGATCGAGAAAATTAACTTTACTATTTTTACCCTTAGCCACAGAAATAGCTGCAGTCAATAGCCACAGAAATAAGTACAGTCAAAATGAGTCACTAAAACAAAGTGCACTACAGAAAATGCCCTGAGCAAACTGCACTAAAACAAAGTGCCCTATACAAAGTGCACTAAAACAAGTGCACTAAATAAAGTGCACTAAATAAAGTGCACTAAAACAAAGTGTTACGCTCAGACAAAATGCAATCAGTAAAGTGCACTAAAAAGCTGAACTTATTATCCGATAAAAGCTTAAGTTAAACTCTATTTGAATCATCAAAGGGTACTAACCAACGTGCACTAAAGAAAGTGCGCTAAAACAAAGTGCACTAAACAATGTACCCTCTACAAAGTGCGCCAAAATTAATTGCTATAAGCAAATTGCACTAAAATAAAGTGCACTAAAGCAAATTGTACTCAGGGGTGACATGTTGTAACATCACATTTTCGATACTTTATCGAAGTTTCCCATTTGCCCATTTCAGTTTGAGAAAACGAGAAATAAAGTTCGATAAAGTATCGAAAATGTGACGTTACAACATGTCACCTCAGACTAAGTACATTAAAACAAATTGTAAATTTCATCTGTACTCGTATATTAGGGTTTCAACGTACCGTACATAACTAATTGGGGAAAGCAAGGATGATTATAGTTTGGACAATAATGAAAAATGATTGAAAGAAAAATGGGGCGACAAAATTAAATACACTATCATTTAACGGTTTGTTGTAATATTTAAATAGCTTATTTGTTCTTTATCAATGCTACACTTTTATGACACCTACACTTTTAATTTGTGTAGCTACACTTTTTGTTTAAGGCTATCATAAAAGTAAGGTAACAAATCATTTAATCTATTTCACGATGGTAACGAATCCTTTAGGATTCAAATAAGTTTCTGTGAAGAAAACGAAATTATTCTGGAAAAGCTTGAAGCTGAACGAAATGTGCTGAAAGTACGACAAATGCTGCGATTATTATAGAAGCATTATTGGTTTTGGTTTTAATTATATGTAAATGTCAGTTTATTGCTGATAAATCAATTTTAAATTCCATTTAGATTCGCCAATATAAACTTTTGAAATTAAAGGTGTAACTTGAAGAACCACAGCCACATTTCACCTGTTCAAGTACGTAATCTTACGGATAAATATATTTTTCAACACTTTATGTTAATTATATTTTCAATCATTTTCTAGATTAAGCAAATAAGATAAATGATTTGAGTCGTTTCTATATACAAGAGTTTCTAAATTTTTTTATTTACCTATCTACGTTTGTGTTTACCCACGAATTAGTGTCAATTGTAGTGGAATTTAAATAGTTTTCTTATATACTAGTATTTGTTTATCATCTAAAATACACGCATACAGAAACCCCATGTGATCGTTATAAGATCATGATAATTTTTTTGGCGAAACCACATTTTGGATATATGATTTAATCGCGGGCGTCAGATGACTGTTATCGCAACACCATAATTATCGAATAGATAAAATTAGGTCGATTATCAATTAAGTAATTAAAATTAATTGATCTGACATAGATCAAGAAAAATTGTGTATTCAAAACGATAATTGTCTTGCGTTTCTTACACCTGAAAAAGATAAATTAATGATCTAAAATCTCAAAGCGAAATCATGCAGTCGCATAAAATACTTTTTTAATTACACGTTCAAGACAAATTCGTTCATCTTAATTAAATAAATTCTATATAACTCTTACATTTTACTAGTTAATAACTATTACAGCTAACTAAAATTCAATGTTGCATTATTGTTTATTTATACGAGTATCACTCATTTACTATAATAAACATTAAGAAATACAAAGAAGTTCATACATCTATTGTGCAGTAAAATTAGCAAAATAATTATTTGACCTATTATCTCATATAAATAATTATTTAAATTTCAAGTATAAGTAAAGTAAGTATCTGGGAAAATTGTTCGAGTATATCTGGATCACTCATCGAGAATAGCTATATAAACTACAGAATTGTCCCAAATACCAGTAATTGAGACGAGGCACGAAACTAAAACAATTTTACGTAACACGTAAAGTAAAATTTCAAAATGCATTTGGCATCGTCTCAAGAAAATCTACAAGAATAATTTATAGGCTAAACAACTAAAAAGAATACTGTACATTTTGATTGACAGCACGGAATCGGGCGAAACAAAATATAGTTCAAATCCCTCGAAAAAAAAGTTTATACCACCGTTTTGCCTTAAAAATTTTACATACACAAAAATTGTCCACTGAAGCCATAGTAAATTTTCGCATGGAATTAGCATCGTGATTTATTACATTTATAATATGTAATATTGTCCAAAGGTTCTCTATTCTACATAAATCTTATATATATAAGCATTCTACTAATGAACAAATAAACATTGCTTACACACATTTGTACACGCGAGCGTATTATGTGTATTTATTTAGATTAGGTCATTATTCGCTATTCCTAATTTACAAATGTGTTTATTGGCAACGCGGATATAACTTTATTTATTTACTTTTAAACTCTGTTTTCGTATTTCAAATATTCCCGTCGTTTTATTAATAATGATTTAATTGTTTTAAAAATCTGCATACATTTTGTATCTGTCAAAAAATATTTTATTCCAATACGGTCTTTTTTCATTGCAGTTTGTTCGGCATATTCCAAGGTCACGCACATCTCCAAAAACCTTTTCAAAAATAAAATAAAATAAATGCAAATATCTGATCTTGAATATGAGAAAGATGTCAAGTTTACAGTTTGGTTAAATTTTAGAAAATGAAATTTACATTATTTACATGGTTGAGAACGTCTGGAATTGAAAACATTTTTAGAAACATACTAAGATATGTACAATAATATTTTGCACAGGTAGATAGATCTAAAAACTATAGAATATCATTTTATATGTACGAAAACTAATTAAATATTTCTCAAGTTATAAATTGTTTCGTGCGAAATAAATTAAAAATCTTTGCTTCATCATGTATTTATGGAAGTATGTGGGTTGACGTCTTATACCTATATATAAATATAAAAGCTACATATATTATTGTTTATTATTATTGTAAGCTTATATGTACATTCATATACAGTCAGTCACAAAAATATGCGCACTGATCATAACACATTTGAACTTTTCATACAATCGTTATAATATATTAATGCTAAACTTTATTTCATAAATATGAGCAAAAATACAACGATTTTTACAATGCAGATTTAGCTCAATAGTGTTAGGGTTAAAGGGCCAATTAAATGAATCTATTAATTAGTACATGACCAGTGTTATTTTTTGTAGAACTGAATGGTGTCCGTTAAGATATCAATGAATCTGTGACGAAACCAGCCTCTGTATTGCTGATCTGAGTGTGGTTTTTCGCGTCGGTAAAAGATTATAGACCAAATAATAAACGAACCACACCAAACTTACCAGATAACATCTAAAGAAACACTCTTAACAATTTTTGATTAGGAATTTGAAGCTCGGATAGCTCCTTTATCAGCTGCGCAACTAAATTTACGGGTTTCACACATAGATGGTGCTAGCGACACATATAGTTGTCATTTATATCAGAAGTTGTATTTTGTTCATAGCGTGGACAGTTGTTAACGATAACCAGTTGTAATACCAACATATTGCAACGCAAAAAATATTTTTTCTAAGAACGAAAATGTCGAGTTTTGTATCAAACAAACAGAATTTGCGGGAAGCTATGCCTTTCTGCTTCAACTTGAAAAAGGAAAAATTCAAAAGGAGGGAAAATGGGTATCGCATGAGTTGACAGAGACAGATGGAAAATCGAAGAGCTACTTACGAAATTTTGCTTTCACGGCATGAAAGAAAGAACTTTCTGAGATGAGAAGTGAATCATTTTAAGAACCCCAAATGCAAAAAGTCGTGACTTTCGCCTGGCGGAGCATCAACATCGACGTCACGACCAAATCGCTTCGGAAAGAAGACAATACTCTGCGTTTGGTGGGACCAGAAACTAATCGTGTACTATGAGCTGCTGAAACAGGGCAAAACTGTCAATGGACAACACTAACGACAACAACTCATCAATCTGAACTATGCATAGCTCGAAAAACAGCCAGAATGGGACACGAGACACGAACGAGTGATATTGCAGCACGACAACGCTCCTTGCCGTCGCACTCCCATCGTCCAGGACAGCATTGAAACGCTGAGATGGGATCTGCTACCGCACCTGCCTTATTCCTCGGATTATCATTAGTTCCGGTCGATGGCACATGGCTTGGCAGAGCTACACTTGGCCAGTTTCGTAGTAGTGCAAAATTGGTTGGATGAATGATTTCGGTCGAAAGATGCGTCGTTTTATGTATTCATGTATTGCCAGAGAGATGGCAAAAATGTGCAGATACCGATAATAGGACAATACTTTGAATAAACCATTTTTATATTTCTATTGAAATTTTCCATGTTTCATTTTTCAAAAAAAAAAAAAACGGAAATTTAGTTGCGTACCTAGTAATAACATACAATATGATAATATTATTACAAAAAACTGATCATGTTAGATAATTTTGTTTTCGTTTACTCTAAAAGGGTCCGCCTAGGGCATCTCAAAATCAGTCAAGTGTATATAATTGACATTCAGATCGTTTTGGAAGCGTCTAAAAGCAGTTCGTATACTGTTTGCTCTTAGCAAAACGCCCAATCACTCGGGTCCGCAGCGCATTTTATTGCCACTATTCTTTCTTTACACTTTAATTCTTCAGTGCAATTCTGCCCTCTCCATTACGTATTATCAACAGTTTGATCTAAAGTTATCAAGAAATTTGTTTGATTTCTAAGTTTGTTTAGAGAAGTTAGTAAGTCGGCTTAATTCAAAATAATTTTATCGTCGTTTTACAACAGTTGAAGAAACATGAGTACAAAATTGTTGTCAGGAAACCAAGAATAATCTTAATAGAGGCTAGAAAGAGGCCCTTTCTACTGAAGAAGGCCCTTTCTACCGAAGAAGGCCAAAATGTTCTCTCAGCTGGAAAAGCGATATGCGTCTATTTTTGGGAAGTGATGACGATAATAAGTTTGTTTTTATCCAGGTATGTCTTCAAGTAACTATCACATATTTCCAAATTAAAACAAGTTAAGCTACATTAATCGAACAAAGCTTAACCACACGACTACTTTAGAACTTACTTCCTACATGAAGAAATTCCTTAATTCCTTCCTACATGAAATGCACTAAAACAAAAAGCCCTAACGTGAACTGCACTAGAAGAATTGCACTAAACAAAGTGCTCATTTACATTTTGATTTGAAATTATTTTGGCTATCGCTATATTAACACAGCATACGTGCTTACATATGTGCATAGCAAGAGTTTCAAACAAGCTCGAGTGATTTTGGCGAAATGGGAACTATACGAGAGCAGTTTGATAAATCAGTGACTTTTTGAATAAAAGATATTTTTTCGGCAAAAAACTCGTTTTATTTCTCAATATAGGCTCCTATAAGCTCGATACATTAGTCCAGCGTTTTTTACAATTTTTTATTCCTTCCAAATAATAGGTTTTCTCAAGGCCCTCAAAATAGGCATTTGTTTCAGTGAGGACCTCTTCGTTAGGAACTATTACCGCCCAGCCATTTCTTCAGGTTTGGAAACAGCAAATAGTCGCAAGGGACTAAATATGGAGAATATGCTGGATGGGATAGCAGTTCGTAGCTCAATTTATGGATTTTTACCATGGTGATTGTACACGTGTGCAGCCGCGCATTGTCTTGATGGAGCAGCACTTTTTTCTTCGCCAAACTTCTTTATCATTAAATTTGATGGTGCATAGTCACCATAGCATTTATCAAGCCTTTTTTTTGGTTTCGGTAATGGTTTTTTACGCCAAAAATAATGCTTAATCAGCGCACGAAATTCACTTTTTTCCATTTACGTTAAAATTTACGAGGTTGTCTGCTTTCAATGGCTGTCAAACACAAACTAAATGACGCAGCTTGCTCAAAATTAGACAGTAGTCTTTTAATAGTTCGCAGTTGACGGGGAGCAGTGTTGCATTTAAAGTTACTGTGCGGAAAATTCAAAAAGTCACTGACATCAAACTGCCCTCGTTTTATGAAGCTGTTCGATTTTCGATATTTTCGATCGACAATTTCTCACAAAGTAATTTTTCTAAATATTTTTTCTACAAACTTATAAACAAGTGTCCTATTATTTTTGTGAGTGGAGAAATTCAACATAGTAAAATAATTATTTAATGATGATAGGGGCAGAATTAATAGCTCTTGAAGTTCTTTGACAGTGGCGCATTGGACATTAAATGTAGATTGAATACCATTAATGAGTGTGTGTGGGGAAACGAAAGTTTGAAACAATAATACCATATGAAGTTAAGATTACAAAACAAAGTATATAAATGCTCTGCAGTGTAAAGGAAGAACAACAACTATTTAAAAAAGCATATCCATTTGAAAAAATCGGATTTTCTACATATTTGTTTAGAACATTTTCGCACATATATTAGTATCTATAAACCGGATTTGCTGTATTCGTTTATTGTAGAGCAGGAATCAGTGTACTAAGACAGAAAACAATTAATTTATGAAAAAAATGTGTTAAATCTGCCACAATATAAAAATAGAATAAATAATAAAAAATTATTAAGAAATGCTAAAATCATAAATTTTTTTTCCAATAAAATATGTTTTTTTATTGGTTAACCCATGTCAGAGCTTCAAAAATGTAGATTTGCTTTTTGCATTAAAATAATCAGAGGACGAAATTAACAAAATCATATCTTGTGGAATCGTTTAAATGTGTGTCTGCTTACGTATGGCTGTTTAATTAAACACTATTAAAATTGTGAGTTCAGAAAATCATTGACGTGCAAATTGAATAAAGTATTGCTCGGTATATTGCAATTATTTATATGGGCTTTAAATTCGCAATTTAAAATATATGGAGTCCTATCAGACCAGTTCGATAGTTTGAAAAAAAAAAAACAGAAATGAAATATTTTGTCCAACAAAGAATTTGGAGAACTGCCACTGGGTGACTAAGGTGAATTCTTCCAAATAAAGGAGTTTACAGACAGAAAATTTGGATTCACGCGATACATTGTTTTTCTGTGATCGGGGTCCTTACTGTCTTTCTCTGATGGTCTGTACCATACAATTATCTCAGCATTGTCTAAAAGTTATTTAATCACAAAACCATTAAATTATTTTACACATCTGAAGTAAAAGACCTCTAAAATTGATGATAAAAATCTGAATCGAGTTTGAAACTAAATTAGGAGAATAATTAGCAAATTAACAACGTCGATTTGATTTGCACAATTTTAAAACATTTACACAAATGTTCTGTGAAATATAATTATTAGAACTTCAGGAAGAGCAAAAAAATGACAATGCATTACAAATCAACACAATATGCAAATTATTTTTGGTACCTAAGTCGATTTGTAAAAAGGCTACTAGCAAATTATCTAGTTTGTATTTGATGCAATTAATCACGATCATAAACTCTTGTGGGCTGGAGCGCACATCGTTTTAAAGCTTTAACTTTTAGAGCTTTAACCAGGATTACATTTTTTAAACTCATTGGCTTCTCTCTTGATTATAGGTTAGCTTGATCCTTCTGTTTATACTACCATTACTAATTGTCCCAATTCACGCCTTAAGCTTAAGGTGGTTAATAAACTAAAATATTTGGTTATAGGTTTGGACTGCAATTTTAGTTGGAAGGAACATGTATTTGATCCTACTTGAGCATTCTAAAGCCTCTAAAGATACATTAAAATAATTATTTTACAAACACAAATCCTCTGTAGTAGGCAACAGTTAACATAAAATGTAAAACACAAGATAGAAAAGTTTACATCCAGGTGAGATTACCAGAAAAGCAGAATAACCCGATATTAGAAGATAGAAAACAAAATTTTATGACAACTGAGAGAAGTTCATTCTCACAACACTAATATGATATATATGCGGTTCCATTTGTAGTGAAACTTCTTTGCTGATTTATTGTGTGATAAGTCCACAATTTTTAATTAAATTCACACGTGTGTGACGATAGTTCTTTAACATTAATAACTTGTTTCTTCTCGGTGTCTCGGAATTTCCTGAATCGAAAACAACGTAGTCATATTTGATATAAGCGTATTAACCAGCAATGCCCTTTAAAATCCATGGAATCATCCATAAAATACAATGTATAACATCAAAAAACCAAAAATTTTAATTTTAGTAGTACAAAGTGTAATTAATTGTATTTGGTATAATTCACAAGTAGTAAGCTCTATAGCTGTAAAATTTTCGATACGTAAATAAATGGTTTTCACAAAATGTAGCTCAGCTCTACCTTTATCGCACCAGTTTTGCGACATAAAGTAACGCATCAAGAATTTTAGAGCGAATCACCTGTAAAAAATGTAATTTTCCGAAACGGTGTTCACATATTTATCTTATTACTAATAGTAGCTCTACACAAGCAAAAGCTTAAGTTAGGGTCTTTTGTAGTTTTCGAGGTTTCTGATAAAATTAATTTATTAAAAATTGTTTGCTCTTCTAATATACCCTAAATGTTGATGATGCAATATATATATAGATACATACAGTCGAATCACTTGTAGGACTAAAAACATATATGTCAACCCTTTCTTTCTATTGATCCTTATCCCAAATTAAAATAATTAAATCCTTCTTTTGATCCAATCGTATTCAATGTACAATGGTAAAAGAATTACGCAGGTCACCACACCATTAGCTATTTTATCAGATGTCACACCAGGTGTCCCACAAGGACCTGGTTTTGGCCCAATAACATTTATTTTTTTAACTATAGATATGTTAAACGGCGCAATTTTAAATTATCATACGGAGAATGCTTCTACATTAATCAATCAAATAAGCGATGAATAAAACCTTTCTAAAACTAACTACATGATATTTAAAAGAAAAAAAAATCCTACCGGTTTCCCAATTACTTACTAATTAATAATTATAAAACTAATCACTTACCCATAATTAATGTTAAAAATTAAATTTGACCGTAAGCATTGGCGCTTCAAAAAATAGGAGCAAACATTAAATCGAGGCTTTGTTATTCGAGATCAATATGGTATACTGCACCACTCAATATTGTAAATGGGCTGAGAGTATTGCAAAATAGAATAATAAAAACCGTTAAAAGACTACCATGGCTGACTCGCACTAAAGAGATTTACTCATCCAGTTTCCTGAAGAAGTTTTAGGAAACTTTCAATTATTAATGTTTGCCCAACACTGTAAAACAAATTCACTCATACTATTCTAGGAGAAATAGAGGTATTTACTGTTATATAAATGCTGTAACCAAAAATCGCGTCCAAAAACACTTGTAGTTGAGTCCTTAATGTTCATTGAATAAACCAGAAACCATAGAAGAGTTTAAATTCCTTTTAAAACCTTGGTTGTTGTCTAAGTGGTTAGAAAAATGATTCATAATATCTAAGTTTAAAATTTTAGGAGATTAGGTATTTCTTGGTTCTTATCAAATTTTTCAAATTTCGTCTTATATTTTTTAAACTGTTTCCGACGATAACGCAGTATAACCATCAATTAATTGCATAAACTCAGTTGCATTTATTATAAAGGGAAGAAGGGGCAAAACTTGCTTTTATTGGTAAGTATACGGATTGTGCTAATCGCCCTAAATACATAAAATGTTTGTGTTTAACTTCCCGGTAATTTTTATTTACAAGAATAAAGTTAATCGCTAGTAGTTCTGTTGAGTTATAGCGATAGAACTTTTACTTTTTCAGAATCGGACCGTTAGCTTACTTAATAAACCTATACACGTCCGATAAACAGCACTTCCCTATCATAATTGGTAACTAAAAAGAGCACTAATTGTCTGGTACAGCATAAACAACTTCTCCAAGATAGTACATTTAGCTTTCTCACGAGTGGACAGCAAAAGCACTGTCTGCCCACTTATTACTACTGTCTTGTCAGAACGTACCATAACTTGAAGATTTCAATAAATTTATTGACCAACATATTTAAAGTTCGATAAGACAAGCAAACGATTGCGTCAGTGCAAAAATCGTTTTTTAAGTTAAAAACTGATACAAAACGAGGTAGCACTTTATGTATTGTTTGCAAAAAACGCGTTAAGTGCCAGTTTTCACCTTGCCTCCAAAAATTATTATTTATGTAGAGAATATGGCGTCTGAACTGTGGAAAATGTCGAAAAATTGATTTCATAAATTAATGGGTTTCTTTCAATCTATAAAAACATATCAGCCGGTAACGTAGGGTGAAAATGGCGGTTTACGAAGAGTTTTTGTACGAATATTTTACTGAGATTATCATAAATTGGCGAATTATATAGTCACCACTACTTTATTTAGATAAATCTATTATTATCAATTATTATTTACATAAAGCCGGCTCAATTATTTTGCTATTAAAACGTCCCATTTCTTATGCAGGCAGATCCCAATCGGTGTGATAACTTCGACCAAAATAAAAACTTTACACGTTTCATTTTGATTTAGTACCAATAAAACAGAATGAAGTTAATTTTCTCATCAATTCAGTAAGTTGATATACCGTTTATGGACTAATGTATTCGGCACTCGTGATAAGAATAATTATTTTCAAATTTCGTTAGTAAGATAACTAATCATTCAAATTAATTCAAAGTTTGAAGAAGCCTAACACACTGAAGTTCCAATTTAATTTTACAATGTAATAATCTTCGTCTTGGCCGTGGCCTTTTAGATCATCGTAGGTATCGGTTAGATGAATGTATCAAAACCAAAATGCCGGCTTCAAAACAAAATGTATCTTTTAAGACCATGTACAATCATTTTTGTGACTCACTGTTCATTATTTGTATAATATACAACCTTCAATTAACGGGTTTAGTTTTGTTTTTATTTTGTTTGTTCGTAGTTTTAAAAGTCTCTGAACATTAATTTGCATACTAAAAATAAATATTTTTGAAAATTAATGATGGAATTATAGATTTGTCTGATTATTTTATTTGTTTGTGAGGACCAAGAAATAGATAGCCTATGAAGGTGTGTTTTAGAGCAAATTTGTTTTAACAAGAAGTGTACATAAGCAAAGTGTCACTATTATACTCGTATACCTATACTTATTTCGTGGTACTTTTAAAATTAGCAAATAAAGTTTAAAACGCCCACTGAAAATATATTAATCAGAATTTTACCACAGCACAAAAAATATCTGTATACAATATACGATTGTATGTAAATTTCACCCTAAACACCCCTTACTTATTCCCCTGTGCACGACATATCCACACATATGTCCATAATGGCTGTATGTTTACTAGCCTAACAATAGAATTTTAAAAAAAATTATTCGTGTCATATTCAGTATATCATTTTTATACAGAATATGTAAGAAAAATCAACTAAGCAACAACATGATTGGTGTAATTGTTTTGTACAGTACACTTCAAAGTCTCTCAGACAATTATCAGTAAGACAAGTGAAAAGGGAACAAAATAAAAATACAATAATGTACTCGTATAACCTATAAATAGCTTACATATTGTCTAGTAAATATAATGGCTGTTGTATTTTGTGCATACATACAAATTTCAGCTAAAATAGTAGATTAGTGCAAAAGGTTAAAAAACTTTTAGCATCTTCTTATTTTGTGTTTAAGAAGACTTGGCAGGAAAATCGAAAAATTTATCTTCTTTACATACCTTTAACAGTGGCGTAACTATATTTTCCGGTGACTATTTAGGGGCTAAATACTCCGAACATAAAAAGTAGTTTGTTTTCAGCACTGTCAAGAGTAAATACACATATGTAAAGACATTTTAATGAGAAAGTTGTTTATTATTAGCGCTCAACCTTATGGAACCTCCTATAATTTCCTTTGATTTCCAGTTTGCCTATGAACTACACGTTTTAAAAACACATTCCCTTGTGTAAATTTTTTTTTATAATGTACATATGTATATGCGATATGATGGAATTGGAAATGGAATACTACTACTGAAATTACAACAGAAAATTTATTAAAATAGATTTTCATTCCATCTTACATAACCCGCACAATTTTCATGAAAAATAAATAAATAAATAGAATTTCATAAAATGTTCCAATTTACACATACTACACATACATAATCTGGGATTTATCAAAATAAATAAATGTGAAAAAATTCAAAATATTGAGTATTTAATGTGCATGTATAAGTGTCGGGGAAAAAGTCGGGAAATTGTTGTAAATAAATAAATAGAATTTTTCATTCTTTTTAACAGCGGCAGCAACCAGCACACAGAAAATAAATAATTTTTTATTTTCATTTTTTATTTCGATTCATACGGCTAAAAATATAAAATTGGACACAAGTTTTTGCGGTTATTCTGTCGATGCGAGATTTTCTTGTTGTAAAGTATTTTTATGTCGTGTACACTGTGTACCTACACAGTCGGTATATTACTAAGTCATGAGCAATTTGAATTTATTTTTGGGGTGATTGGTCTCTTTTGGATTTAGAATTTCGTGGAAAATTAGTAATAGAAAAATAATTTTCTTTTACACATGTTCAAATAATAAATGTGACGTTCATTTCATATCATTAAATTATTTGCCCCAAAACAAACCATAACAGAAACATTAAAATTCGATGAAAATATGTTGTAAACATTTTATTTGCAAATTTCAAATTTTAGAATTTGAAAAATTTTGTTTTAAAATTATTCAAAATATCGTAACTGTATTTGGTTCAAACTTCAAAATAATACTTAAAGGTACATACAACAGGATACAAAAAGTTACTCACATTTACGAATTGATGCACCATTCGCTTAAGATGAGAGCACAGAATAAGACGAATGTGAAATTATAATCCTGCTGCCGAAAGCAATTGACATAACATAGCATTCAAAGTTTTGACAACCACAGCTTTGAAAGCATCCCAAAGGGGTGACCTCCTATTTAGTTCCTCTATAGTACCTTCGATAAACCGCGTGAGTTGTTGATCGTTTGCAAAATGTCGAAAACTTCTTTCAACACGCTCAAACTCGCTTTTTCTATGCTCTATCTAGTGCTCTAGGCGGCGTTCTGTTCAACTAGATTGTGAAAGAAGTGGACATCCCATTGAGTTTATTTCCCATTTTATTCTTATATAAAGTCGAGGCGCTTCACTCGAGGGAGTCTTAAGCTTCTACTTTTTAAACTTCAAATGGATTTCCAAACAGGATCAGTAACATTGTGTCGAATACTTTATTCACTCTACTATCATTGCTTAATTTGGTGCCTGTTGTGAAAGTTACATGCCAACCTCTTCAGTACAAAACTAAGTCAATACAACTTAAGTCTTTACGTTAACTAAATCAGTTACTGTCCCTGTTCTTCACAATGGTTTGAGTTGTCCGTATGTATGATAAGCGATCGAAAGTAGCAAATTATTCTGACCAAATGGCCACCTTGAAACAACCAAATGGCTCAGCGATTAAACATTTGGCGTTTGAATCGGGAGGTACCACGCTTCGAATCCCGATATATCTTGCCAGGGGAATCGAGTGCAATAAGTCCGGATTTAGAGAAAATTATAGTGTCGAGGTTCCTTTTTCTACTGAAAAGATGATGATAAAAATTCCTGAAATATATTCCGATTATAAGTACTGATTTCCGGAAAATTCGATTAAGAGTTCTCCAATGGAAAACTCATGTCGCGAAATGTTCCGGTGAGTTCCATCATTTGAACATGTTGCACAAAGTTGCAACAGGTTGCGTCTTGTTTATTATGTTTGTCTTGCTTTACATTACATCGTGTTGCTAATAATGCACTTAATTTCCACCACATGGAATTCGGTATGGTGGATGGAAATGGTGTACTAGGACATTTTATAACCAATAATGACTAAATTTGGTGTGGTAGGTGTGTAGGCCAACTAGGACGAAACTAAGCTATTTTTAAAGCTCAAAATTAAATTTTGAATGGTGAATGGAAATAAATAAAATTTTAAAATAATTTTTGGAGAAAGTTCCTTAATTATGTAAGTGAGATGGTAAAATAATTGTTGGAAGCCGTTCTGGAATATGATCAACTGGGACGAAACTTCAAACTATTTATTGACCGATCAATATGGTTCTTTGGTGAGCTAGAGTTACTGTGATTCCGGAAACAGCAAACGACCAATTTGTATAAATTAAAGCCATTCGACAATCAATTTAGCGAATTAGTAAGAAAAAAGTCCGAGCTCAGTTATTTCTAAACAAATTACGATAAAACTCGGACTTTATCAGGTGCACAACTACATTTCCGGGTTTCACACATAGATGGTGCTAGCGATACATCTAGTTGTCATTTATATCAGAAGCTGTGTTTTGTTCATAGCATGGACAGTTGTTAACGATAACCAGTTGTAATACCAGCACATATCGCCACGCAAAAATATTTTTTCTACGAACAAAAATGTCGAGTTTTGTACCAAACAAACAGCATTCGCGGGAAGCTTTGCTTTTCTGCTTCAACTTGAAAAACAAATGCAACTGAAGCACGTCATTTGCTTGAGGAGGCCTACGGCGAACATGCACCATCGAAAACTACCGATGAGGATTGGTTTAAATGCTTCAAAAGTTGCGATTTCGACGTTGAGGACAAGAAGCGTTCCGGAAGACCAAAAACATTTGAAGACACCGAGCTGCAAGCGTTATTGGATGAAGATGATACGCAAACTCAAGATCAACTTGCGGAGGCATTAAACACGAGTCGACGAGGGAAAATGGATGCCGCATGAGTTGACTGAGAGACAGATGGAAAATCGAAGAGCCTCTCACGGCCTGAAATGAAGAGCTTCCTGCATCAAATTGTTACGGGAGATGAGAAGTGGTTCACCTGGCGGAGTATCAACATCGACGTCACGACCAAATCGCTTCGGAAAGAAGACAATACTCTGCGTTTGGTGGGACCAGAAACGAAAAGTGTACTATGAGCTGCTGAAACAGGGCAAAACTGTCAATGGACAACGCTAACGACAACAACTCATTAATCTGAATCATGCATTGCTCGAAAAATTGCCAGAATGGGACACGAGATACGAACGAGTGATACTGCAGCACGACAACGATCCATGCCATCGCACTCCCATCGTTCAAGACACAATCAAAACGCTTAGATGGGATCTGCTACTGCACCCGCCTTATTCGCCTGACCTGGCCCCTTCGGATTATCACTTGTTGCGGTCGATGGCGCATGACTTGGCAGGGCTACACTTGGCCAGTTTCGAAGTGCAAAATTGGTTGGATGAATGGTTTCGGTCCAAAGACACATCGTTTTCTCTTCGTGGTATTCATGTATTGCCAGACAAATGATAAAAATGTGTAGATAGCGAAGAACGAAGAAAAATTCAAAATTAACGCATTTTTAAACCGATCGGAATGAACCTCGATTTATATGATAAAAAACGGATTCCAATATGAGTTCCGTAAGTGGTTCTGAAATGGTATATTTAAATGGAATGTGGAGTCTCTGAACGGATTATGATAGTGATTAGTCATGATTAACCGATTGTGACAATGAAAATGAAAATCAAATATAAGTTTTGGACGTGGCGTTGGAAAATTTCCGAATTGGGATTTATGATGTTTGTAATGAATAATAAATAGTCTTGTTACCAATTACATAAAATAATTTCCAACTCAACCAACTTTAACAAAAATTAATAAACATTAAATACATAAATCTGGGGACAAATATATGTTGCTGGTTATGAGACAATCTTTGATTGTAGGAATATTCATGATTTGTATTGTTTTATGGAAAGTTAGGGTTGATATAATGATACGCGTTGTTACTTCGTTACTATTTCTGTAATTATTGGCAAGGCAAGTAAAAATCTCTGTTGAAGAGAGAGGCTGTATGGAAGATCTCGAACTTTTCTTGTTTATGATTAGCATAGAGTTCTAACGGTACATGTTGGTTTGGTGTATAATATTAAATTTGCTTTTTACTATCGGACGTGGCACGTATTAAAACTTATAATTACCGGATACGCATAAATAAAACGAATCAGTCAATTTCCCACAATAAACATTTAAACATGATAATGAGTCGAGTTATTTGAAATTTTTTGGTAATATTAATTTCTAGTGACGAGTGACCGAATCACGTTAAGTTATGTACATTATGGCCCTAAATAGTTTACTAGTAGAAACATTATAACAAACACAGTAAATTGAGATACTTAAAAATAAACCACATTTTTATTTTACGCGCGGTCTTAGAAATTTCACAAATTCGATGTCTGCTGTACGTCTCTAAGCTAAAAATAATATATATAACTACGTATAATTTTCACACACAGAAAATGAATTCACGATAAAAAAAATAAGAGCCAAACAAAAAACTACAAATCTTATGAAAATATTCATTATATCGAAATACATTCTTTAATTTCTCATTACAGACAAAATTTATCTGTTGTTCTTGAACAAAAAAAAATGGTTTGCCCTAAAGCCATTACATACATGAGAAAGATTATATATGATGATACTTGAAACAAAATATGAAATAAAATAATTAATTTTTTTGCTAAATTTAAATATTTGTTTTCACTGATAAGAGATGAAAATTAAATTTTATTTAACTTTATAGTTTGTTTTTCATGACCTTGGGATAGCTTTTAAACTGTACAAATAATATATAGATAGGAGTCGTAAGCGGCGTGTGATGATCGCGTGTGATTCGATTCATTAAATTTTGTGCATTTCAACAAGGTATTACGTAAAATCCCTGCCATAATAAATATAATCTTTAGCACTTCCTAAAGCGTTTTATATCTTGATAAAAGCCGTATAATTCTTACATACAATGACGTCAAAATACGGTACAAATTTTATTTTATCTTGCGCATAATATCTACATACCTATTTACAAACAAATAAACAAACCAAACGCAAACTGTTTCATATTGGTATTATGTAGATTTGAACGCAATCTTAAACAGCGTCTTAGATTACCTGTAAATAAATAATAAAATAGAAAATTATTTTTAAAATTTGTCGTTTTTTGATTCATAATAATATAATCTAACTTCAAACGGAAATGTATTTGCAACCATTTGTCTTTATATCTTAATATAAAAACTGTCATAATTATATGTAAACTTATTACTATTTAAAAGATGTGAACAATTAATATTGTTGGCCAATAAATCACGTGCAAAAATAGAAATAAACAAGTTGTTGCAGTCACTTAATCGTACAGCTATCATCAAAACATAAGCAATTCAATATGACATTGTTAACTATTTTCAATGATAATAATCAATTATATATTCGCAACAATCAAATCATTGCATAATACTAAACATTGGTATAATCTGCTTGTAATATTTATTTCCGTCGCCATTTTTAAAATTAAAATTTGTTTGACATTTTGCAGCTACTTAGTCGATTTATACTCGTACGAACAGCATAGCTGTATTATAGATGGCATGATAAAGTGCTAAGTATATGGAAATTAATAAACATTTTATTATTTATTACGTTTATGCACAATTACACTAGCGTGTTATCGATATACCAGTTTTACGGTAAAGTAACGGTAATTTAATGTTTCTGACATTTTTGTTGTGATTTTTGACTGAAATTAGTCATGTAATAATAATTATACGTAAACAAATTCTTAAGGTCGCATATCATGCATACATAATTATTTTGTTATGAACTTTATTGTGTTACAGCTATTACTAAATTTTATACTGTAATTTGAGTATACAAGTACAATACAAGAAACACTTTCAGTCTCAACTATTATGCCATGGGAAAATCATTATTAGTAGCTAAATTATTGATTTATTTTTGATTAGTACATGTTTTGTTTAAAACAAAACTGTTTACCAAACTTGAATGTATACAGACAATTTATTAATCAAATATAGATTTTGATTAACAGGTATGTCCATACGCTTTCTAAATTTGTACGGAACAAATACATTAAGGGTTAGGTTTCTAAGCCCGAAAGAGTTAAACTCCAAACGCTTTCCTAACAATAATTTCCTTTTAACCCAGGAAATGTTAAACTACAAAAATTAAAACATTGATAATTTGATTGACCGCCATTGATGTAACGTAATGCGTATTTGGGAATTCAGATTATTATAAGAAGCCCACGCGCTCTGCTTTTAAAATTGTAACTAACGAAGCAACTACAACATGGGTTATTTTAATGCACTACTCGACCTTTCCTCACTGATTCGGCCGTCGTGATCTTTCCTTGCTGGCTCCCTCCTCACCTACGCAAACTAAGTTTGCGGCGGAGAAATTTGTATGTATTTTTTCGACAAATTTTTTACTATAAACATAAAATAGTTCATGGCCATTATGTTTATTTATCGTTTTTGAATTTTATCTGATTTTTTTTCGAATTATTTAGTAGTGGAGAAAAAATAAATTTTATACACATACATGAACAAAGAAACTCACAATAAAGAAATCAAATGTGGACTTCGATTAATTTTTTGAAATCATGGAATCATGATTCTAGGAATCAAAGTGTAGGGCCTCTGCTCAATGGAGTTATGACTTGTTTATGAAGTAAAGATATTATTGTAAGTCCAAAATGAAATATTAATATTTGTAGGATAGGTTATTTGGGGTTGTACCTATAAACCGAACAAAGTTAGGTTTATAGGGTGGGCCAGGTGAAATGTATAATATCGGACTTCCGGAAACAGGAAGACGAATAAAATCATAGACTGAAGGATATGGTGGTCCGCATTATAAATTGAATAAAGTTAAATAATTTATTAATGGAGTTTTATTTAAAGAATAAATCAAAAGGGAATAAACAGCTTACAGTTCAGAAGTGGGATTACCATTTAACAAGTGGAAAAAAAATAAGTTGGCAAAGAATTTAAGTGTAAAAGAATTAAAAAACGAGTTGGCATCGCGTGGTCTTGATACATTAAATCGGAATTAATGCAAATGCATGATTTAGATGAAAGGATTGTTAGTTTAGCGTCCAGGGAGAAAATGAAGGCGTATGCATCAAAGTGGACGCCGGAACGGAATATTACATCGGTTAGGTTTGTGCAAGATTTGAAACAGAATTTTAAGTCGCATCGAAGTGAAGTACAAATTCATTCCGAGGCAAGGAACAAGGAATAATTGAATATTATTTCGAAATGTGTGCAGTGGCTAAGAAATACATAAATGAAGAAAATATATTTTGTTACATAACTCAGGGCATAAATGAATTTAGAAACTGACATTTCAAGGGAATTCCCTTTGTATGTACTTAAGTACATAAAATATTGGTACCCGAGAAACCAAAATTTGAAATTAGAACAGATCGAATTGTAACTTACCCAATAAGCGAAAATTTGTATACTCAAAATGGGTTGCCACTGTATTGTGACAAAAATGACTTTTTGTGGAATAATATAAATTGATAAATATATAAAATGTTAGTGAGAGGAGGAAACAGTTTTCTGCCACGGGAAATTTATCATTTGAGCTGAAATATGTTGGATTGTGTTATCCATTTGGGTTTTTATTTAAATTTAATTACATTTTCATAACTTATTTTAATAATTCTCACTTACTTTAAACAATTCTATAAATTGAAATTTTGTCGAAAGTCCTGATTTAAAACAATAAAGTTGTCGGCAAATATAATTCAATTTATTTTTATTATTATTTAAAATTTATTATTATTATTTTCTTTTTTTTTTACATACCGGAAGGTCAGGGAAGATTGTGATTGCAACATTCTTGATCAGGGGGTATATTTAATTATTTACGCTTTGAGCATAAACTCAATACAATCAAATATGTTAACGATCCAAAGACTTTTTGCTATGGAATGTTGTTTCGACGATCTTTCTGGTTGAACTCAGGTTATGTTTTAGTGAAGTTGTGTGAATGTTAGATATAAATTAACCCTGCTTTTAGTTGGATGAATTTAAATATAGGTAGCTGAATGACAATACCGAATTTAAAATTTTTAGTTTTGATTTTTATTTTTTTTATTTTTATATTTTTTTATTTTTTATTTTGACATTATTGACGGAATATTTAGGTCATCATATGTATGATAATACTGCCGTGCCATTACGAACGTGAAGTCCCTCGGTTAGATGGTGTTGGATGGGAAGATAGGGCAAAATAAGGTTACAAGCAGTATGTGATGAGATGACCCATAGATGTGAATTAAATAACCTAACCAGTCTAGTAGGACTGATGCCGAATACATATGATGAATATTAGTATCCTTTACCTCAAACACAACTAACTTACATTAATTAACTAACAAACTCTAATCTAGAGTGTGAATTTAATTGAGACTAACATTCTAATATATTTAAGTAGTTAGAAAATGACTTTGCTGCGGTTCGCCCTAGTCGTTTCTGTGACTAACATCCTTTCCTAACTAACCTTATCTGTTAAGGATGCAGGCAGGACCTGGGCCCGCATGATGCTGAAATATTATTCGCATTAAGATATAATTTGTTATTTGATTGTTGATATTTCAGGATTATGGTAACGTACCTAGGATCGCCGTTATGGCTGGCCTGTACGCCTCTATCATATCATATCATATCATAACTCAGGGCATAAATGAATGCAAACTAAGTACGTCATTAAAAACTATTAGGATTAATAGTTTGCAATAGCTAACGGGCCAAATCGAGTGGTATGAAAGAATGAGCAAGGACAATGAAAAAAGGAATGTAAAGTAGATGGAGTTGCAAATAATAAAGAAAGAGTTATACATAGACAATAGGGTAACAACTCGAAGGAGGTTTTAGACGACACCAATGTTATAGCCGCAAAATACACAAAACTATTGCGTAAACCAATCTGCGAGAGATGTAAAAATATTGGGCATACGAAGGACCAGTGTAAAGTGGATATAAATAAAGCTGGGGAAAACTTAAACACCTATATTATCGGAAATGCAGTCGAAACAAAAAAACCACCCGTCAAGGAAGATAGAAAGGAGATCGAGGTAGATCACGTTAGCCAGGTGGAAATGAAGGTAGTGATTGATCAAAGGTTAATAAATGACAAGGTATTCATTGATTCTGGGAGCATTGTGAGCGTAATAAAACACGATTTTATTAAAAATGTAAATTTTAATGCTGAATTAAACCGTCAATTAAATATTACGAGCATAAACGAAAGTAATTTAATAATATTAGGTGATTATGACACTGTAGTTATAATAGGTGATAATATTTATAATGTTAAGTTATTAGTTGTAGCTAATAAAACAATGGACCTTAACATCATTTTGGGAATTTCTAAAACAGAACCAAATTTCGACAGTTAAAATTAAGCCGGAAAGTACTTTCAATGTCGATCATATGAATGAAGTGTGATGTTGATTGGGAATCGGATAGACTTTAGATATTGGCGATACAAAAGAAACTTTAAAGTATAATAATAGAATAGAGGATCTGTTTGAGAAATATTATTCAAATAACAATAGTACTAGTGAGGTAGGAAGAGGAATACGATATGAGGCAGAAATAAAATTAAAAAAAAATAAGGTCATAAGAGCTAATCCTAAAAGATTTAGTCATTATGAAAAGGTTGAGTTGAAAAAAATTACTGAGGAATTACTGCAGACGGGTATCATTAGGCCAAGTGAGTCGGCATTTACCGAGTTAGTAAAGAAAAAAAGATGGTACATATATAATGTGTGTGAACTATCGACAGTTGAACAAGATAGTAGAGCGGATAAATTATCCAATGTCGGTAATTGAGGATGTCTTGGTACGGTTTTAGTAGTTTAGATTTGCGGAATGGGTTTTATCATGTAGATCTTAAGGAATCGTCTAAGCAATACACAGCGTTTGTGACAGAAGAAGGGCAATATGAATTCAATAAGTTACCCTTCGGATACACGAATTCTCCCGCACTAGGATTTTACGGATAATAAAGGAATTTTGGTTTTTATAGACGATATCCTTGTTTCGACGGAAGGTATAGGGGAGCATTTAGATATCCTTATGGAATTATTTAGTACACTAGCAGAAAATAATATCAAGTTGCAGATAAAGAAATGCAAATTTCTAAAAACAGAAATAGAATATTTAGGCTATAATATAAACAATTCACAAATTTCATTGAGTGGAAAACATATTGAAACCATAAATAGATACCCAGTGCCAACAGATAATAAAACATGACAGCGTAACACATTTATAGAGGGTTTTAGTAGAATAGCGTCTCCGTTATATGATTTAATGAAGGATAAAGATTTTGACTTCTGTTCCTCCCCTCCCATTATGAAGCTTCTGTAAAATTAAACGAATTACTGGTCACTAGGCCAGTGTTAGGAATATATTGTATAGGAGGGGAAACTCAGTTACATACTGATGAGTCGTCGTCAGGTTATGGAGCTGTTCTTTTACACATGCAAACAGAGAATAGAGCATTTCACCCGATTATGAATTTTAGTCGGAAGAGGACAGATTCAGAAGCGAAACTACATAGCTTCGAGTTAGAAATATTGGCGGTAGTCTATATGCTATCAAGTGATTTAGGTCTTATCTGTTTGGAATACGTTTCACAATCGTTACTGATTGTAATGTATTAAAGTTAACACTTGCGAAACGTAATTTGAAAGCAAAAATAGATAAATGGGCGTTGTTCTTGGAAGAATATGACTTTGAAGTAGTACATAGAAGCGGTGACCGAATAAGGCATGTTTATGCTCTCAGTAGAGTACAGATTTATTACTTATAAATGACTGAGAAGGATTTGTTTGGGAAAAAAATTCATATGTCAATTGAAGGGTGAGGTAATAAAGAAACTTAAAATTCAGGTCGAAAAAGGAATTATAAAGGGATATGAAATTCGAGATAATATAGTGTATAGAAAGAATGAAGAAAGACTTCAGTTGGTAGTACCGAAAAATTTAATTGAATCGGTTATCTGGAAATATCACGATAACCTGGGGCATTTGAGGTGTGAAAAAGTGGCCGAATTGATTAGGAGACAATTTTATTTTAGCAAAATGAGAGAAAGGTTAATTAGACATACAGAAGAATGCGTAGTGTGTATAGCGTATAATGAAAAGCTAGTAAAGAAAGAGGCTCTACTGAACTCAATTGCGAAAGGAAACGTTTCAATCTGGATCATTTGGGACCGCTAGAGATGACTAGGAAAAAAAATGTTCATATATTGGTTGTGGTGGATGCCTTTACTAAGTATGCTAAATTATATCCAACAAAAACGACTAACACCACCGAAGTATGTAAATATTTGATTACTTATTTCTCGAGTTATAGTATACCAGAGAGAATAATCATAGATAGGGGTACGGCTTACATTTCAAAAAAGTTTGCAGCGTTCATACAAGACCATGGGATATAACACATGTGAAGATCGTCAGACCTTCGCCTAATTCTAATGAACAGGCCGAAAGATATAATAGAGTAATAGTGCCGATATTGGCAAAAATGGTGTATGAAAGAAAACAAGGGTGGGACAGAGTATTAGTAGGTGTAGAGTACTTAATGAACAATACTTTGAACAAATCGGTTAATGACATACCACCAAATTGTTGTTTGGAGTCGAACAAAGGGAAATAGGTTAACAAACTACAGATATTATAGAAGAAGAGCAGCAGGTTGAAGAGGATAGGGATTTAAGAAAGATAAGGGAAAGGGCTAAGTCTGCTATAGAGAGACAGCAAAAAATATAACAAGCAAAATTATGATCGTGAGCAGAGCAAAGAAGTTAGTTTCAGTGAAGGTTATTTAGTCAAGCTGAAGAAAAAATTGATAGCCCCTTATGTAGTATATAGAGTGTTAGACAGGAATAGATTCGGAATTAAAGATGTGGAAGGTTATCAGGTTTCTTCTAAACTATTTGAAGGTGTATTAGACTCAAGAAGCATGAGGTTGTATTCAAAGAAAGGACCGAGTTCACAGATCGAGGTTGAGGAGTATGCCGAAGATTCGTCGGAGGATGAATTAGATGATTGGGAGGAAGAATATTTAAGCGGAGAATATTAAATCGAGTATTTGAACTCGGATTGAAAGAACGGAAAGTTTAAATACAATGATGTGAAAGTTTATCATTTTATTTGGAAAAAATATATAATTATAAATTATATAATTAAATTTTTTGTTTTGCATATAAAATAATTGTAAGTTAGTTATACGAGTATATGTAATACTCGTATATGTGGTCAATAATGTAAACCATGTAAATGAATTTGATAAAAAATATGTTTTGGTTATGTAAATATTACAGCTTGAATTTAAGTTATATAATGTAATAATTAAGAATTAAGCGAGGGCGCTTAAGGAGTCAGGTTGGACGAGCTGTAAGTCCAAAATGAAATATTAATGTTTGTAGGATAGGTTATTTGGGGTTGTACCTATAAACCGAACAAAATGATAGGGTATGCCAGGTGAAATGTATAATATCGGACTTCCGGAAACAGGAAGAAGAAGAATAAAATCATAGACTGAAGAAGAAGGTGGTCTAAATTATAAATTGAATAAAGTTAAGTAATTTATAAAGGAGTTTTATTTAAAGAATAAACCAAAAGAGAATAAAAAGCTGACATTATTAAACTTCTGTTGCTCTTTTTCAATCGATGAATTTTAGTACTTAATGTTATCTGTTCTAAAAAATTCTTTGACATACGAAAAGTCAAAAATATGCCATTTATCATCATGGAGTCGCTAACAACACAACAACGCATTTTGATTGTCTAAATTTATTATGAAAATAATCGTTCAAAAACAACAATATTTCGTAAATAACGTGAGGGTTTTGGTCGACATGGACGTCCTAAGCGTGTAATTGGGAAAAATATTGAACCAAGCACATCAACCAGGCAACGTTCACAAGAACTAAACATTTCACGAACCACATTACGACGCATTTTGCATGTTGATCTTCATTTGCATCCATACAAAATTCAACTAACTCAAAAATTGAAGCCAGCAGACCATTTAAATCGTCGTCGTTTTTTTAATTGGATGCTTGAACGAAATGAAGGTTTTTCATCAAAAATCATCTTTAGCGATGAAACTCATTTTCATCTTAAGAGATATATCAATAAACAAAATTATCGAATTTGGGGAGCGGATAATCCTCATGTTATTCACGAAGCAGAAGTTCATCCTCCAAGAGTCACTGTTTGGTGTGGTTTATGGGCTGGTGGCATCATTGGGCCGTTTTTCTTTGAAAACGAACAGGAATATGCCCTTACAGTGAATGAGGAACGTTATCGCAACATGTTAACTGGCTTTTTGTGACAAAAATTTAATGAATTGCGTGTCAACAAGATTTGGTTATAACAAGACGGAGCGACAAGCCACACAAGTCGTGCAACAATCCATTTATTGTCAACAAAATTAGCTGATCGCATAATTTCAAGAAATTGTAAAGTTCCTTGGCCACCAAGGAGCCCGGATTTAACACCAACACCTTAAAAACAACGTTTGAGCTGGGGGTTGGGATCATTGATCCGCTTTTATTGGAAAAAGTCATCATCAATTTTGATGTTCGGATGCAGGCCTGCAGACGAAACCGTGGTGGGCATATGAACGATATTGCTTTTCATACATACATGGCATAGAATCATCTTTCCTTATCAATAAAAAATTTCGATTTTTCATTTCAAAATGTGTGTTTTATTTACAAATGAAAAAAAGTCTGTACAAACCAATTTTTTTTTTTTTTAGAAATTCCTTCTGAATTCTCAACATTATCGCACTCAGTTTAGTTCGTCAACTAACAGTGGACCGACCAAACGGCACAGTGATTAAAGCTTAGACGTTTGGAGGTGCCGGGTTCGCATCCCGATAGGAGTGGTACGCAAATTGAATTTTCATCATCAGATTACGATCTTTGATGAAAAGTAACATAACTATGACCCCAAGCCGGAGTGCAGACCTCATGGGCCGACCCATTTACCGTGCCAGTACTATAGACTGACATGGAGCTATGGAATGTGCAGATGGTTCTACCAACATCGGACCTATGTACGTCCTCGAATTGACTGGCAACGGCGTAAAAGTACGGACGGATAAAGCGAAACCACGAAAGAGTTGGGAGAGCCTCGGCCCCAGAACAGATTGCAAAGATAATAAAAAAAACTAAAAATGGGTAGAATTTGTGATTTGTCATTAGAAGTTCGAGCGGCGATCGTTGCGGGGTATAATTGTGGAGCAACAATTAAAGAATTGGCCGAGATGCACAAATGTCATAAGAAATTTATTCTGTATCAAATTAGAAAGCCAGAAGTCAGAAAGACCTGAAAAACCTGCAGGAAGACGAAGAAAAGAAAGACAACGTCTAAAGGCGTGATTATGCTCATGAAAAAAAAATCCTCTGGAACGAACTAAATTGATGTAATATAACATCATCAATGGCTGAAAATGTAATGTGTAGAGCTTAGACGACACGAATGATTGTTGAAAAAATACTAACATTATCTAGTGCAAAAGAAGCTTCAACAATTATCTCCCCATTCGGACACAAACTATTCATTATGGAAGGCCACCAAATACCTTAAACGGCCTCAGAAACCAAACCCGCCAATTCGTTTTTCTAACGGTGAATGGGCTAAAAGTGACGAGGAAAAAACTAAAGCCTTTGCTGATCACCTTGAAAGTGTATTCACTTCAAACCTTGGATTGTTGGTGGTCCAAACAGCAAATGTAGCAATAAGACCTGTGAGATAATTTAAGATAAAGAAACAACTAGTAAAGATTATTATTGCACATCACATTCAATTAAAGAAAGCACCTGGGACCGTATTCTTGAAATCGGTGGAAATTTCCCCAATCGGAATACAATTTGCTTTGAAATACTCTACATTATTCGAATTTTTCGCCGGCTACTTTAATCATTTTTGTAAATTTCTTTTCTTTTTTTAAATTAAGAAACATAATTTTTTCCCCCTACTAAGGGAAAAACTCCGACTGGTAAATCGATTCAAAATTATTCCCTTAGAAAGGAGACAAATATGAGTAAACTTGAAAACAAATTTGAAAAAATGATTAAAGTTTCCGGCGAAAAATTCGAATAATATAGAAAATTTCAATGGGGTATGATCGAATTACAGGTGAAATGCTTACACAACTGCCTGAAGCTCGGTATATAGGTAGGATGAAAATCCGGGATTTTCCATCTCGCCGTTTTATCTAATCAAATGAGATAAATAGTACAAAATACACGCCCCCTTTGATCCCAAAAAGTTGAAAAAATTCAACTTTTGAGCAAAAAATCCTACAGGCAACAGACCTGTAATTTTGAGCAATATTTTGTAGATTATTTTATTTTTTTGCTCAAGTTTTTGTGTGTTGTAAGAGTTCGTCCTAATGACATTTGTATTTTGTTTGTGTTGTAAAACGTGCCTGTCGTATTAAATTTATTTATTATTTATTATAAAATATTAATTAAGTAAATTATTTGGAACGATATGTGCATATTATATTAAATAACACAAATGTATTACATTAATTAATACCAACATTTAATTTTTTGAGAAATGGGTGCACGAGAGTGCCAAGCGCAAGTAAAATAAAAATAAAAAAACTTGACAGCTACGTCACAAACATAATAGACCAAATATAGAGCAAAAAACCTTTAAACTACTAACTTCGATATGTAAAAAAATCCCGGAGTACCGGGCTTGAATGTTGGAAATTGTCAATTATAAAAATGATCCCGAAGCCTGGCAAGGATCCTACCAAAGTTTCATCATATAGACCAGTGTTTCCCAACCTTTTTTTACACCTTAATTTCATATTTATATTAGTAATAAATAAAATTTTCATGACAAAATTCCATTGCCTGTTTAGGTCGAAGGCCCCCTTAATTAATGAATTTAGCATATGGCTCCTCAGATATATAGTGCCCCCTAGGGGGTGTATGGCCCCCGTTGGGAAACACTGATATAGACCAATAAGCATACTACCAATCATCTCAAAAGTATTCGAAAAAACTATTATTAAACCGGAACTACGAAATATCATCCCTAATCAATTTGATTTCAGAGCCGAGCACGGAACCTTGCTCAATGGCACCGAGTATCTACAGAAATAAGGTCAGCATACGAAGAGAAAAAATACTGCTCCGCCGTCTTCTTGGATGTTGCCCAAGCATTCGATAAAGTTTGGTACGAGGGTCTGTTTCATAAAATTAATCTTAAATTGCCAGAATTTAGCAACTTATGAAGTCATATTTGCCAAATCGCAGATATTATGTGAAATACAATACCTCTAAATCGGGCGAGAAAAACGTTCTGGCTGGAGTACCACAAAGTATTGTGCTTAGCCCAACGTTATAATTAATTTTCACTTCAGATCTACAGACCGAAATACGGCTAAAGAAATGGCAGATAAAGCTCAATGAAGAGAAATCGACCCACGTAACATTCACATTAAATAAGCTTACTTGTCCGCTTGCCATAATAAACGGAACACAAATCGCTCAATCAAATGCATCAAAATATTTAGATGTCCATCTAGACCGACGGTTAACTTGGCGAAAACATATTGAAATGAAACGAGACCAGATCAAATTAAAAATTGACAAAATGCACTGGTTAATGGGGAAATATTGAACCATTGACCTAGAGTACAAACTTTTCCTGTATAACACAATGATTAAACCAATTCGTATGGGTATCAATTATGGCAATCAACCTCAAATTCGAATGTTGGCATTGTCCAACGAACATAGTCCAAAATTCTCAGAATGATTACAGGAACACCATGGTTCGTTAAAAACAGTAATATACATAAGGAATTTAGTATGCTAACTATCAAAGACGAATTACAAAAAATGCGGATCAGCTATGCAGGGGAACTGCAGCCGAATTTACTGGCGCGAAATAAAAAAGATATACCTATGTCTGCACGATTAAAGAAGAAAACGATGGTTGTAACAACATAAATTATAAAATTATAAAGTTTACTTATTGATAAGAAGTAGATTCTGCTCCCGCAGATTTACATAATTCCCTTAGTGATTAAGATTTGACAACTTATTATTATTTTCATTTATGAAAGATTCAATAAATTAAAAAAAAAATTATTAGTATAAACGTAAATCCATGGCTTGCACGATGGCCGATGCGACATTGAATGCGGGAGTCTCCGAATTACAACAAATTTTTAATAGTAAATCACAAATTATGCTTAATCCAAATTGACCGATTTGGTAGCAACAGAGCAATTTACTTATATAAAAAAAATAATAATCTAATCTCAAATCAGATGTCACGCTAATTTCATGGGCAAATGCGGATTTTTTAAACATTAAATGACGTATTCCTACATCCAAACATGTATATAGTAAATATTTTAATTTCGATTGTACATAAATAAATATTTTGAATAACCCATTGACGGCGGGCGGTTGATTTAAAATAAAACTAAAATTTTGCTTATTTTATTTCAATCATTATAATTTATAACGAGTTTATGTGTCACCGTCATTATATTATTGTATATAGAACTACCTAAATTGTATAAGTATGAGTGCAATAAAATTTAAATTTTTATCGAGTATCATATATAACTTTGATATTATTGTGTTTATGCCCACATATCAAAACAATAAAACAAAAAACTAAAAGAAAATTTTCGAAATAAATAAACGAAATTTCCCAAATAATTTCCTCGATAAAATTAGAAAAGCAAGATTAGTTTTGGACTTGCGGTATATTTAGTAGTCAGTGTAGTATTGCACCACTTTTTAATGGACTGTAATTAGCATGTATCGTGTAGTAAAGTATAAAAACGGTAGCAACACAAATAAAAAAAAATCGATAGAAGGAACACGAGAGTTTCTATAAGTGACATAAACAAAAAGACATTACATGATTGGCGTCAAAAATGTATAAATGATAAATTACGACCATATTGTCACCAATGTTTAACGATTTTTTTGTTTGTGTAAAAATTATGTGTGGGAATGTTTATTTTGTAACCACACAGATCTGTTTCTAACCCTTTGATATGGTGTGTTGTAAACGTAATAATATTTAATTTGTCGAACACGAACATTTTATTATCAACAACATGTAATCAAAATTCAATATTAAACATTTCTATCAAGTTCACTCCGAGACTTTGATCCGGTATTAAAAATTCTGTGGAAGCGTAATTAATTTTTTAGTTTAAAATAATAAAGAAATCATAAAAATAAATAATTATTTATTTACCATAATGGTCAAATCGATTTTTTGATGTTTGAACGTTGGTGTGGCCAACTGTATCAAATTACTTCTACATAGCGCGAATAATATTATTTCGGATGGTACGATAACGTATCGTAAACCGCATCTGTTTGCGTTTAAAGAGGAAGCTATGTCTTTAGGTGTAAATATTATATAAATAAATATTTTTCTGGTTAATTTTGGTACACGAGTAGACATTAGGGCACCAAATTAATTTTTGTGAGCGAAAGAAAGTCAGCGCAACTTTTATAGCAAAAGTTTCTACTTAATTGAATGAATTATGTATGGCAATAAGAATCATGTAATATTTACTCCGCGTTTTGGTTCGTCAACGTTGTTATTTTGGAAGAACCTGTATCACACAACACTTTATTACTGTCTTCTGTTGTTTTTGTTTTTATCTAATTGCTAACCGATTTCTAGGCTGTTTTCACACATAGCAAGTATATTAATTATTTAACTGTTATGGCATAACTCACGTTACTTGGGGCAAAGTGGGTTAAGAAAGGTCTTACATGTACAGAATTGAAATATAAATAACTTTATGTAAGGAGTATTTCTTGCTTAAACGAGTAATAAATTGAAACAACAATATACACTGCGATTCATAACTACACTCATTAGTTTTTTTTAATTTTAGGTTGAATAGCCAAGTGTTGCTCAAAAAAATGTATTTCCTTTTAGCCGAAGGTTTTTCATTTCGTCAATTCGGTCTAAGATTAGAGCGTTATCATACGACTGTTATAATTTTATCAGAGATACAGCTACTGGTTAAGGCCTTCAACAGAATTTAGCCGATTTGATGAAATGAAAAATTTTCGTCTAAAATGGCTTAAATTCAATTTTTATTCGGCCGTTAAATATTTTCAACGCGGTATTGGTTTTGAGCAATACTTGACTATTCAACAATCACTTAATGGTTTTTTAAAAAATACGTAGCTTAGTTTTATTTAATTTTTGGCATTAATTTTATGAAATTTTCTAAATTGGTCAGTTAAAAAATAAAATGACTATTGAGAGTTATATAGTTATGAATCGCAGTGTCTAGCTACTAATATTTTGACTTTTTTTAATTGCCGATTTAGGAAATTCCAAAAAATAAATGCCAAAAATATGATAAAAATAAGCCACGGTGAATTAAGAGAAAACAGGTTTTTCAAAATTACTTTGTTTAATAGTTGTACAGCCATTTTTCATTTTTTCTCTCTTATCGCTTAAATTATCAACAATTTTAGTTCTAATTAGTTTGTTTCTATTGTAAACATTTTTAGTATCACACAAAACAAAGGACTGGTTGAAAATGTTTATTTGGACTAGTTAAAATTAAAATTGAAGCTCTTTTCGACGAAAAAATTTCGTTTTGTCAAAACGGTTTAATATTATGCAGCAGTAGCAAATTCTTTTACTGGAGTACGCAATGGGATATTCGGTTAAATGTTTTAAAAATCACGACCAGTTGGGCCTTAGGTATTCGACACTAGGAACATACAAAAATGAATCCAACTACCAAAATTATTCCCACTGAGCAAAAGTGCGGAACATAAATCTGTAAACTTAGGACTGGTCTAATCCCAGGTACGAGTAATTGAAAAATATATACTAACCATTATCAGCCATCAAAAAGCACTCCGGAGTTTATTCGCATTTGGGTTTTCACTCGATTACATAAATTGGTTCAAGTCTTATCTATCAAACCGGCGACAATTTGTAATAATGGGAAATGAGAAATCAAACGTTATTAAAGTTACGTCTGGTGTTCCCCAAGGATCACACATCGGGCCGTGGATATTTATTGTTTTCATAGATCAAATGACCGAGATAATTAAAAACTCAAACGTGCTCATATTTGCTGATGACGTGAAATTTTTTCGAACTGTTAATGGAATGCTAGATACGAAGAAACTTCAAGAAGACATCGATAGATTAAGTGAGTGGTGTGATCGAAACTCACTTTAAATAAATATTAAGAAATGCAAAAGCATGTCTTTCCATCGTAAGAGAAGCAGTATTGCAAAGTCAATGAGATCATAGATCTAGGTGTTACATTTGTCGAAAATGCCAGTTTCAACAGGCATATTGAAAATTGTATTGCGAAAGCGAATGCCATGTTTGGATTTGTTAAAAGATGGACAGATGAATTTAAAGATATTCAAACCTTATGTTCACTCTATTTTGCTTACGTTCGATCTCAACTGGAATACGCTGTACCGGTCTGGAATCCATACTATGCTGTACACATTATAAAAGAATTGAAAGCATTCAAAAGAAGCTTCTGATTTTCTTGTTAAAGAAAAGTGAATGGAATTACAACCACAATTTACCATTCCATGAATATGTGGCTCGGTTACCTCCGTACTCAACAAGATGCACGGATTACAAAATATGCACGCTTGAAAATAGACGACTTCTCTTAGGTGCTGCTTTCATTGGTAACGTTTTGCTCGTCACATTGATTCAGCATACATTTTGGAAAACATATCAATTCATGTGCCTTGCAGAACATTTCGAAACCATGAGTTTTTAGCACTAGAACAGCATTCCACAAACTATGGAGAAAATAACCCCATTAATAGGTCGTTTAAATCTTTCAACATCGTCGACGACCTATTTGACTTTAATTTATCTAAGGACAGTTAAAGAACTTTAACTTTATTTGATTTTTAATATTTTTGTTTTAAATTAACTAAATTAAATTAATTAAATAAATTATCCAACTGACCACTTCAGAAACATTTCACTTTCTCAAAAAACACTTCTTCGCGAATAAAGGTTAATTAGAATGAAAAGAGAAAACGAAACTTAACAATCTAATGCATGGCTTGACACTTGGGGACAGGAAGCTGTTCCAACTGTTGAGCGTCATGATGTTGAATACTGGTAATAATTTAAACGCTTCATAAATTTTGAATGAAGAGGTTACACCAGTCAGTTCAAATTTAAAGCGTTTAAAAGAAAATCGAAGCGAAAAGAGAAATCCAAATGGAGCAACGGTATTCTGCTTTGGGAAAATGTACCAAACAAAACAATAAAGAGGTCATCCAAAGGTTTCATAACAAAGTATTAAGGAATATGGCTGCTTCGTCAGAAATAGAGACCTTCAGAAGTTGATCCCGAAACAACGCACGAAACCATAGAGAGGTTCCACATCACACGCCAACATTGAGGTATCTCAGCTTATAAACAACATAAATATAAGTAATACACAGACTCAAAATGGTGTGGTTTATTTTATCTTACCAGTAAGCAGGAAACGCCAAACTAATAAATTACGTTAGAAATAACAAGTGAAAATTTACCCCAAAAATTTGTTGTTGGCTTTCTTGGCTTTCTCAATTTCTTGAGTACATAACTGGGCCTGTTAAACCTGTCAAATTATAGCCCTTATGTATTTACCGGCTTAATTAAGCGAAAGTAAAATTATTTAGATGTCATTCTTTTGAATTTTAAAAACCATGCAAAATCGAAGGTCATAAAATTACGACGCGATATATAAACCACATACTTAAGTAAACCAATTAAACCAAGGCATTTAACCACCGATCAAGTTCAATCAAACTAAATTAAACTGGTTTTGAGATATGTATGTATATATCGCATTAGCCCAAATTTTAAAAATTAACACAATTTGTACCGATCGCCCTACCAAACTCTAATAATGTATTTAGTTCAATTAAGAATAATAATTTTCGGTTACCACCGCACGTCTAGGATACTTTGGCGCATAACGTGTTTGAAATTTTTTTAAACGAATTTACTTAATTTTTTTTTATTAAAATATAAAAAGTTAATTTAATTTGATCAACTTCTAAGATTATTGCACTTTAAAATTACTAAAACCTCTAATCTCGACTAATCAAATTTGTAAATAAAATAGAATATTTTGAATCGAAAGAAATGAAACTAAGAAATTGCGCAATTAAGAGATTTTATTTTTGCGAGATGAAAATAAAAATTGAGAGAAGCAAAAAAATGTTTAATTTAAAAAGATTTAAAGTATTTTTTTTATATAGGTATGTATGTGAAATTCTTAATCTTAAGAAATATGCTAATGGTATGAGATAAAACGGTAAAACTTGTAGAATATTGTTAAAGGTACGAACGCAAATACAGGGTTATCAATACTAATGTCAAGCACAGAACTAAGCGAATCCAGTAGGAGTATTTTATACCGTACCTAAAAAGATAAAGGCAAATGCTGTTATCGCACAGTAGCGGAATTATGCTATTCCAAGCCAATTCCGACTTTAGTCATAATTTCTTGATGGAAATATTTCAAAGTTTAGTCTTATTAGATAACACAACATGATAAAAGAATTAAAATATTTTCTATTCAATTTATAAAACGATCGTCAATATTATGTATGTGTGTTGATTGTTGAATATATGCATACAACAAAAACAAATTGTTAACAATTTTTATTTACATATTGTGTTTGGAGGAATTCTTGCGTACACATGACCCAAGTTAAGTGGACTGTCCCAGAATTAAGTTTTATCTTTATTTCTTTTTTGTTATTGTAACAACTCGATATTTAAAAATAAAACTTTTTTTTATTTGGAGCACTGTAAATTTTCTTGTACTCGCGGTGAAATCAAATTAAATTTTCGATTTAAAATAAAAGACATATAAATGTGTATAAAATTAGAATTTGGATTTTCGCGTGTATGTCGCGAAGACGGTCGCGGTTTATTTCTTATTTTGATATTTACACATACCCTGAAATCTTGATCCACAGAAAAGATTAGTTTTATCATATTATATTTTTATATTAGTAACTATTTTCAAGATCTTGGAAGATAAAAGTTAAAACACTTGTTCGAGTAGTTAATATATAAAATGATGACAAACCTTTTCTTTAGCACGTCCCGCATGTTTTTGTACAGATTTAGCCAGTAACGATCCTTTACTCTCAGCCATTTTACAGTTAGGTTTTTATAAATTTATTTTAATTCACTTTTTTCAATTTTATACTTTGTATAAATAGCTAATTAATAATAAAATAATTTTTTTTACACAAAAATCTAAAATAAAAAAACTTTTTTATTATTATTTTTCTAAACACACTCTCGAGATTTTTTCTTATTTCAAAGAAATAAGAAAACAAATCTTTTATTTTTAACACTTCACTTTTAATATGTATTTTATTAATTTTTTCATATAGAATAACAACTTAAGATTTTAAATTAGTTAAATAATTTTATTTAATTAAATTAAGAATTTTTTTTACAAATACAAAATATAATCTTATATTTTTAATTTTGGTTGGTTTTACATATGAACATATGTCGAATGTGAATGTGTCAAAAAATTTATTTCGATTGAAAATGAAAATAAAAAGAAAAACTAGAAACGTCAAAGAAGTCACTCGGACTATGTGGAAGAGTCTACTACATTTATTTTGGTATGTGGTAATAAGACTCGATCAGAGATGGCAGTGTACATTAAAATATTTCATTAAAAATGAAATAGAAATGAAAAAGAAATTTTCTATAGTTGGTACAGCAATTTGGTAAAATGTGGTGAATCGATTGATGGCCAAACTCAGCATATTAATATAATCGATGTTGATGTACCTAACGTCTAAAAACAGGTTTTTGTTGCAGCGCCGAAATAAGTAGCCGTGCCGAGTACTCTGTGGTGCCGACTATTGATACCGCGCCGCCTTGCTCGTACTTCCACAAGCAACAAACGTGTTACGCAGAGAATTGTGTTATTGACTGAAGCGATTGTGTGAGGTCGGTACTGAGTACTTTATTGAGTTCATCACTTAAATGATCGCAAATCGATAAAGCGGCGTAATCAAGTATAGAGTTCTGAAATCCAATGCAAATGTTGACACATTATGACACATTGCATTCCGTGAACTAAATACAAAACAACCCACCATAATTTTCTCCGACACATCATTGGGAATATTCGCCGAAGCCATTTGAATGGATTCAGGTTGATTTTGCGGGTCTGCTTTATGCCGTTCACTTTTTTATGTATTAAAAAATTTCTCTAAAAAACTTTCCCTATCTGAAAACTTATTCAAATATTCAAATCGTTCAAGAGTCGCGTTAGGAAGATAGAGTTGCAGCTCGCAATCATAATAAATTGGAATAGTGAAAGGAATTTGTACAGGACAAATAGCCGGCTGGCAATTTGCACTGCCGTGAACAGTTAGCTACTCGACATCATGATCAAATCAAAAACGTGGGCAACAATGTGCGCAATCCTGATGACAAATAATCAGCTGAGCACTGTGAGTGTTCGTTCATCGCGTAACGGGGTCGATTTTATTCCTGGTCCAAAGGTCTCAGAGAAGTATCGGAAATTGGAAATTCTATTCTACATGATTTTATATTTAATTTAAAATAAATTAGAACTTTTACTCCAAAAAGTATAACAAATATTTTATTCAAAAAAGACATCAAGGTTATAACAAAGCCATTCTTTTTTCGTTTGTTCCCTTTAAGTCACCAAACTTCTCGAATACGATCAGCGGACTGGATTGCAATTTTCGAATGAATTATAATGATCAAAACTTTTAACTTTTATTATGTGACTATTAGGTTTAACTGTTAGGGTTCAATTCAATGAATTCAATTTCCATGCTGCAATGACACCAACGAATTCAACTAGATATTGGGCTTCATCATAGTCGATTATATATCCCGAATCTGGAAGCAAACGGGAATATTAGTGAACATTTTAATACCACAGGTGATCGACGTATTGATCTCTTTGGTTGTCATAGGTCCTATTGCTTAACAAAACTGTAATTGGACGGGTTCTGTTTGATATCCCATTCAGCACTACGAATTTGTAAGTGATCTAGAGAGAGAGAGAGAAAGAGAGCGAGAGCGAGAGAGATGGATAGATAGATGGAGAGAGTTATGATCGGCAAATTGCAAACTCTATGCCAATGTAAAATTATATGGGTGACATCGACACACCAACAGGAGGCCATAGTTGCCTTGGTATACATGTATTCAGTGTTATTTGGATTTAATTTTACTTTCGGAAATTTGGTACCAAATTAAAACGGGGTCAATAAGTTCATCAAACAACACGTTATTTTTTTCCTTTATCTCACATTACTAAACTAGACCTTCTCAAACTACTAAACTGGACCATTTCCGCATGTTTTGTCAAGTTGTTTCGCTTCAGCTATAGTACCGAACTTTGCTAGGTCATTGCTGGCTTCCTCTACTTTCCTCTTTTCTTGCGGATTTCATCCGAGTGTGTCCTATCAATTTCCACTTTCGTTTCGTAATCTTACGCACAATTTCGATCTGTTTCATTTGTCGCAGAAGTTCTATAGCACACATATATTGTCCGCGCAGACCACATAATTTAGTCGGTTTATTGGGTCTGACTGGATGCCATTCGGTGTTGCATTTTCTAGTTTACATATTACAGTGTTCGATACTATTATTAGGAACTGAAGTGGAAACAAAACATAGACTTGTATGACTTCGCGTGTGTTGTAGTACTTGTCACTCTGCGTTCCCTTGTATTGAACTCTAATCGCACCATCCAGTTTTATCCAGGCCAGTTCGATTATTTTATTTGTAATGCTCATTCCAGATTGCGCTTCTGTTGATGGAACCAAATGCGCGTTCGAAGTCCTCGAAGGGTAATTCTATTCATCAAATGAACATGATCTGTAAGAGTTTGTCCTGGTCTAAAACTATAGCTTCTTTATTTATTATGTGCTCATTGACTGTTGGTGATATTTACTCAAGAATGCTCATTGCTAATACATTGCAGTTATACTGTTGAGGTTGAGGAGGAAGATTCCTCGCCAGTCCTTGCGTTTTCAAATGTCGTCTGTCTTCGGTATTGTTATGGTTCCTCTTCCATTTATGTGGGATTTTAGCAGCGTTACATATTTCTGCTAGTAGTGGACTAGTTTAGTTACGAGAAGATTTTTAACAGTTATAGATCGTGCTCCATTAAATATTTCAGCTGGAATATACAGTCCCATTGTTTTTCTTCTTTTGACTCAGACTTTTAACTTTCCGCTTCATTGGTGGTTGGAATTAGTAAGCTCATTAATGTCATCGCTGTCTACGCAATGAGTTGACTAGTTGACCTCGAAATGTTCTTCTCATCTATATTTAGCTGATGATCTTGTGTAGTTAGGGCTTGACCCGATGTATCCTTTATTGGTGGTAAATTTGAGTCTCCTGTGTATGTTTCTATTTTACAATCATTTGCTCCTCCTTTTGCTCTGACATGACATCTGCAAGAGAAGATTTGGTTCTTAGTTTTACCATCTGTTGACTAAAGCCGCTGGCGCTCACTATGGCACCTGTTAAAACAGGATGTAACAAAACAGGGCATCACGAAATAGAACACTATACATTAATGGATTATTACTACATTATCAAGTAGAGATTTACCTTCAGTTAAAGTAATTATAAAATAATTTTGACGAAAGATGGAATTCCAGTGAAAGTAGTTCAGTCAATTAACAGCTGCAGAAAATATTTCAAAATAAATCTCGTCCTTTTAGTGTATTATGTACACTGTTTTGTGACATGCCTTTTTAGCACATCTTGTTGTGAGATATGCCGTTCCGTATGAGACTCAGCAAACAGCCCTGGAAGCTGGCTAGGATTCAATGAACCCATCATTCATTAATCCGAAACTAAAATTATTACAGAAACGACTAAAATTCGTAAAGTAAACTATAGTTTTTACTCAGAAATTGTGTATTTAAGGAATTCAGAATTAAATCCAAATTAAACTAAACAAAGGTACAAAATTACATCTCCCAATATATGGGTTCCTGAAAGTGGTAAAATTTATAAGTTCTTGATTCTTAACTTCATATGGAAATTAATTAATGCGAGAGCCACAAGTTCAGTTTTGGCCATAATTGTTTTCCTATTGTATACATGTAAATACTTTACTTTTGGGGACTCGTATGGTGTCCAGGAAATTTGCCTCCTGCATCTGGCCAAGACGTCCGAATAACTGGTAACCCAGGCCAATTGTCTGTCTATTATCTTATATGTAATCTTATCACAGAGCTGTCGACCATATACTCACTTTTTATCCGTGCTGGTCTTACAACGATAAAGCCAGCGTATACCAATTCCCCTTTCAAACTACATCTTTTCCAAATAACGTTCCTACTTGAGTACAAAGCTTTAGCATTCAGTCTTGTTTACATGTAAACGTGAGCTTAGTTGCTTTCAAAGAATAAAGACCACATGTGAATGAAAATTTGTATATCTAGTAAAGAGGGCTAACTCTGTCTTGAACAAACAACTAATTTATGTAGAACTTGTCTATGAGTCATCTGATTTAATCAAGTGATTTATAAAGAGATTCTTCCTACGATGAAAGGTTTCAGGGAACCCTGTACTTTATCACAGAAAAATCTCTAGAACTTCCTTTGTACATTCTTAGGTGCCTCTATATAGTGGTAGCCTCCACAAAGTGTTTTGGCTTTATTTCGGGAAGTTGCACCGCATTCTCGGTGACAGCTGACCGGTTAGAACGTCTGATATGCTGGAAGAGTGTCATCATTGTCATTCGCTCTTTGAAATCCATCATAATTTTATTGGTTTGATGTAAATTGATAAGACCGATTAATATTTCTGCACTCTCCGGTTTTAGCAACCTGCGATGATGTGAATATTATGGAGAGCAGTGGTATTTTTGGAGAACGAAGCCCTAGATTCATACCTCTTTGCGATGCTCTCTTGGTAACTCAAAATTATTCAGGCGATGTAGAGAGGACGAGCAGAGCAAATTCTGTGGCGAGTCTTTGATGCCCTGTATGCCCTGATGCCCTGACCAGGTCGGTCATTCAGGTTACGGGCGGTTGAAGCGGGCGTCTTTTTTGTATCAAGCTGCTCGCTATATACATACAAATACAGAAAACCAAATTGATCACGTCATGATATCTAAGAGACATTCTACCAGCCTGTCCGAAGTTAGATCATATTGCGGTGCCGACTTTGACAGCGATCACATGTTTGTCGTTTTCAAATGCAAGTGCAAATTGTCATCTACATTCAATAGACAAGCACGAAAGACCGTCCGTTGGAATCTCGATATTAGACGGGAATGGAGAACTGGGAACAAATGTGGCTGACGTCCTCTCAATATGGTAAACCTACTTGCAAAATCTGTAAATCGGACTGACGAATTGCCCCTATAAGGGTGAGGAGGTTTTCTTCGAATTTCCAAGTAGAGGAAGTAAAAGCAGATATGAATATATGTAGAAATATAGAATATGTAGAATCGCAATCGACGATAACATCTGGTGTAATAACATCTTGTGTCCGACAGGGAGATCGACAGCACACTCGTCCGATAGAACTCTCGTCCGTGCTGTTCAATTTGGTGCTCAAGCACACGTAGTAAGAAAAAGTAATATTGAGGCTTCACGCAGTGTATTTAATAAATCAGGCTAAATTCTTGGATATGTAGACGATATCGTGCTTCTTGACCAAAGCCCTTGCGTTATCAAGGACCGTTTAATACCGCCCGATCGCTACTCAAGAATACTTGGTTTGAAAGTAAACAGCAGTAAAACAAAACTCATATCAACACCCAAGAACATCTCTATGGCAAATATCGCAATCGGGACCATCAGACATAAACGCCCAAATCACTGCGGGACTTTACGTGCTTTCGGAAGCGAGAGCTGGACTCTGACCAGTCGTAAGACTGTAGAATGTTATCTATTTTCGAAAGAAAGGTCATTCGTACCATCTTCGGTGCAATTAAAGTTAAGGAAACCGAATATCGGATTCGTATGCACCATGAGATAAAGCGATTTTTCGGAGACAGCGATATCATTAGATCCATTAAATCCAACCGAATTAGATAGCCGAGCCACATTGCAAGATCCTCATAACAACGCACGATGAAAAAAGTGTTAAAGCAACAACCAGCCGGTGTAGAGCCGAATAAGACCTACGGATAATGGGATGTCGAAATTGGAGGGCACGAGCGATGCTCGAAATGGATGGAGGATTTTGATATTATCAGTCTTGCTTTCGGTAGGTAAATGCTAGATAGTTAACAATCGTTATGTTAAATTTCTTGGCGCGAACTCTTATCGTGTAAATCCGCATATTGATTAATAACATTTTGTGTTTGCATCTGTGTACTGACTGCATCTATGAAACGCCGACTACAAATTCTCCTTCTTTCTGATGGCCACTCTAATAGTGTATCGGTTGGTGAATGGTGGATTAATTTTTTCATAGTATGTGATGACGATGACCGATATTTAATTGCTAACGTAATCAATCGTGTTCGGACAAATTTAATTCTGAAAAAATCCGCATTTTTGAAAATTCACTCAGTACTGCGTTCGAAGCCCACCGCAAAATGCAAATTTTCATCATCGATTACGATCGTTGATATTAGTAAACACAATTATTTATGACCCTCTGTCTTGAATCTCAATAATGACATGGAGCTTGCAATGTATATTTAGATAGTATACTGTATATGACAATAAACAACACGCAACCAAATTTCGAAATCGCAGTAAAATGCATGCGAATATGATTGTTTCAACGATGACCTCGTAAGACGTTAATCGTTTTCCACCAAGCCGTTCTCGTTATTTGGAAATAAAAAGAAATCGCAGAGCGCCTAATCTAGAGAACAGGGTTTGGTTCCACTGTGAGTAAACGCTGTGCCTATCCGAGATAGCCCGATCGGAAGTTCGGCCATGCATGAATTCATTCGAACAATATCTGATGGTAGTCATGTGCATGGTCCTTGCAACTCCACTTTGGTTTCCCCACTCACAGATACTCAGTCGCAGTGATAACTTATTTGCAGAGGTCTATTATGAATTTCGATAGCATTTTCTCGACAAAGTTATGGGGCGACATAAGTTTTTGAAATAAAATAAACCGCTATCGAAAAATTTCACATTTTCGAAAGTATAAAATAAAAAAGATGAAGAAAATTTCATAATACGCCCCCAGTGGCAGTATTCTGGTAATTCCCTGATCCCTGGGAAAAGGGAATTGGGGAAGAATTTACATATAATTTCTGTCCAAATTTTTAATTTTTAATCGATTTAGAAAAAAAGTTTTGTTTTATAAATTGGGAATAAGTTTTCCATGTCGAAATTTGCAGCGAAAATTATGTCCAATTTTATTTCGTTTTTTTAAAAAAAAACTAACACTAATTTTGGACCTTAGTACGTCAGAATACAATTATTTAATCAAAAATTATATGAACATTTTTCCACAATTACCAGAATAGTGCCACGGGTTCTTATTTTACGATAACCGTCACGTAAACAGCAGGCAGATTTTAATACTACATTTTTGTAAACTCCGATTCCATTTTGGTTTTTAGTTTTATAATCAGAAAATTTCCAAATAGGTCATTAAGGAATTATTGATTGCTTAAGCTGCCGATTTAAGGATGAAGCAGCAGCAGCGAGCAGCAAATTTAAATATTAGCTTATTGGCTTATGTAATGATAAAAGAAATCAAGTATTTAGTAACTTTAATAGAAAAACTTAAATTTGGAGAAATTATATCGCAGTCGTATCTGTCGTGGCATCAATAGGTTCCACACCCATCCAGCTTCAATTTACTGTTCTTTGCTGCTACTCATAACCTCGAAAAAATTGACACAAGTCGAATTTACTACTAAAACAAAACAATCTGCTGTGCTGCTTAATGTGAACGTACATACAGTACACAGCCGTTGGTGTGGATTGTTTGGAATATGTTGCGCTGCTCTTGGTGTTTCATCCTTTATACAGTCGCGTTTATGTCATAGTCTCACTTCATTTAAGACGGCTCTAGTCACGTTACTTAATTTTTACTATTATTATAGTCGTTTCTTACGTCTATAGTTATTTTAATCGATAAATATGTCACATTCTTGTTAGATCAATTTTACAAGAGAGAAGAAGTGATTAGTATGTATTTTCTTCTTATACTAGGTTCCATCGTCGATAGCATAATAGAATAATATCATAATACTATTTTACTATCAAGCCCTGCCGGTTTTCCATCGTACGGTTTGAAATAAGCCTTTTGGAAATGAGCGTTTGATAAAAAAAGATATTATTATTTTATATATATGCTGCACGATAATCAGCCAACAAATTGTATCTCATTGCGGTGAGCAAATAATGGATAGTTATGAAAGTTAAATTTATTTTTACACTGTCAAATTTATATCGTTAAAATAAATAATATTTGCTGCGTATAATATTTTTATACTATGACGATGGAAACACGATATTGTCAGAAGGAAAAGAAGTGACTCGTATTTTCAATTACCGTCGACTTCAACAATACCAATTTTGGCGCGATGTGACATGACTCTAGGTAGTCACGTCACTTGAAATAAGGTGACTATGACAATTGGAGTGATAAAATCTACTTAGTGAGAATTTAATGTTTCATTCGTCTGCTCTACATATCTTCACATTTTATGTTTATAAAATGACTTTGTCCCATACAGTCCTCTCCCTTGGGCAATATCACATGTCTCTTTATAAATAAACACAAATATTTTATTTTTTATAATTTTATTGTCAAAATATTAAAATATTTCAAATATACAAAATACAAATTAACAAAATTAAATAATAAAATGAAATTAAAGAAATATGTTATAGAATAGTAAATTTAACAAAACGGAGGAAAGTATACAAGTCGAAACAAAAAATTTTAATAAATTTAAAACTTTTTTTTTATATTTAATATTTTGCATTTTTAATTTAAAAACAAAAATTACAGTATTTTTTTACGAAAAACTAAAAATTTTAAAAATACATATAATTTTTTGTTGTTTCTAATGTTTTTTTAAATAGGTATATAATTATATAATATATTGTATAATTTTGTTTTTTTCTCTTATTTATAAAAAATTATTCAAAAAAATTTCCTGTCACAATTTTTAATTTTTGTTAGGTAGCTAGCTATATGTAATATTTTTGTTTCATATATTTACATAAATTTTATGTTGCTTTGTTTTTGTCCGTTTTAAGTTTATATAAATTTTAATCCAAAATGTGTTAATTAATTATAAATATTTTATTTTTGGTTTGCAACAAGAAATTTTTTTTTATTTTTCAAAATTAAAATAAAAAATAAATTCTAAAAATAATAATTTTTGATTTATGTATAATTATAATATTGTTAAAAAGTAAAAAAACGTTTTTCTACAAATATGGCGCCATTTTTAACGAATTTATTTTGAAAAGCAATGAAAATTATACAACAAAACACCATATTTATTTAAATCTTGTATTTTATAATTAATATTTCTTTATTTCTGTAATATTTAAAAATATTTTATTTTTTTATAATTAAGTTGAAATTATAATCAAATTATTATGTACCGAATTTTTGTTTGGAATGAAAATATTTCTTAATTTTTGTTTTAATTAACTTCGTGAATGCGACTTTTGCGCGAGCGATTACCTTATTTTATAAAATGTTTTTGAGATATCACAGGTAGGCTAATTACATTCAAGTTGCCTTATTTATATAGGTATAATTATTATTTTTTGTTAGTGTTATTTACTTCATTAATGAATCTCAAAATTATAATTTCAACTTAAATTATTTTTGATTTTTTTTATATTAAGTGTACGAACAAAAGGAAAACACAACAGGAAATATGTGTGCGGAGAAAGTTGGTTTTGTGTGGATGTGTGAGAGACAAATGCAAGGAGGAAAATGTGTACATTTTACATATTTTTGTATTTGATTTTTTGGAATCTGTGATTTTATTTTGTTTAAATCTTATCAATATATACAAAAGAAAATTTAGAAAAGAAAAAAACCCGCGATATGATTATTTTTAATTTATCTTAATATAAACAAAAACAAACTTAAATATATCTAACAAGTCCCTTTTTGAAAAGTAAACTAGGGTTGGATGTTGTATTTGGTCATAAACCCATTCGATAACTATTTATACTGAGTTAAATAACATAAAAGAATAAAGTAAAGAGACACTTGTGGAAAATTGTATATATATATATGCTTATTTTATATATTTTCTTTTTTCTTTAAAGAATTTCCATTTTAAAAGTAAAAAAAAAAAAAATTAAGAACAATAAAATAGTAAACACTGAGAAGAAGTTTAACCGTCATGTTTTCTTTTTTTACCTCGGGCTGGAGATTCTGTTGCCACTTCATTCTCTTCGTCTTCTGAACCGCTCGATTCGTTCGACACTTCCTCTTCATCTTCGTCATCATCTACGTCTGCCCCTTCATTCCAATCTGAGTTATCTTCCTCAACGTCTTCATTATACACTTCAGATAGTGGGACATACTCATCTTCATACGCGTCATCTTCTTCACTTTCGCCACCTTCTCCTAAAAATTATTTAAAGAAAAAAATGAATTATACACCTTTCGATCTTAAAGAAATCTATCTTACTACGATTAACATAATTTATAAGAAATAAGATGGCTGATATTGCTAACATAAGTAATGGCAATGGTATATATGGTTTTGACGGTGGTGCAACAGATTCATCTGGTATTTTATTTATATTCAATTCTTTCAAATACTCATCTAAGTCATCTGGCTCATCCAAATTATGATTTTGGGTACCATTTACAAGAGACAAACCTTCTTTTGCCCGTTTCTCTTGTATTTTTTTCTCATAAATTTCAAATTCTTTAAGATTTATATCGATACCATTCAATGCAATAGTACCTTAAAATCGTAGTTTTAAATATGAAATCAATTCACCACTATTGCCACCTATGTATTTTCCAATTTAGGAAATTGAAATGCTTACCTTCTTCATCTGAATCTGCAAAATTTTCGTCATCGTCTCCTTCCCCCTCTGAAGAAGCTTCAACATCGTTGCAATCAAATCTGAAATTGAACAAAACGCGTAATGTAATTCTGATAATTCATTCAAGACTATAAACTTACCCATCTAAATATTTAAGTGACGGTATCATCGAGAATATTTTTTCTCTGTAATCACTTGCGATCGTAACCTCATTGTTAAATAGATCCAATGCTTCTAAATTACTAAAACTCTTTAGAGGTTCTAAATCGGCATAATCCTTTATTTTGTTTCCACATAAATTTAGATGGGTTAACTTTGGACTACCCTTTAAATGATGTAATCCATTTGATATCCGGTTATCAGACAGTTCTAGCCGTTTTAGTGTTGGTAATTTTGGGAAACCTTTTAAATTTGTCAAACCAACATTGATAAGACTGAGCGTTTCCAATGCGGTAAATTCTTCTGTAAGACCAGCGATATTTGGACTGCGACAATTATCTAACGTTAATTCTGTAATCTGAAATTATAAAAAATGCAAGGGAAAAAGAATGGAAAATTTAAATTGCCGTGTTTATAAATTTAACGATTTTCGTTCAAAAAAAATAAAGTGAAGACAAAAAAAATTATTTTAACGAACCCGAAACGAACATATTGAACGAAACGGTAAATACAATAAAAAATTTCATAAAATCGCGTTCAGTGAAGTCAAGACAACACATAATACTGTACATTCCACACCCCCAAAAAATAAAAACAATTTGATTTTTTGTTATGGTATAAAAAGGAAAATGTCACTTGCGATTAAATTTATTGAAAAAGTGAAAATGTTTTGTTTTACGTGTCATGAACCGCGATTCACGTAAATTTTACAGTGACATTGGTGAATAATTTGAAAATTATTGGAATGAAAAATTAGAAATTTTTTCACAAAATTAATGATGGCGGCCAAACACACTAATCAATTATGAAACGTCGTCATTTTTCTATCATGGCCGATTTTTTCTTTTTGCATGGCATTTTTCAAATTTGTTGAAAAACCGCGAATTTCATTTTAGTTTTTTAGTGGAATTATTTTATGTGTGAAACAGCTATGTGATATAAACAAATGAATTCTTTTGCATTTTCAGTGAAATTTTACAGTTTGTTATTTTTAGATGATAATACTCGAATTATAAATTTTAAAAACAAAATAAGATGGGCAAAATGTGAAGCGCGCGAGGTGCACAATTTTCAAGGCACAAACAATAACAAGCACGCATATTATACTTGGGTATGTTCATGATGAAATTTTACCGATCAAAATATGCAATCAAGTGCATTGAGAACTTTTGGGAAGATTCGAATATATAATTAAGAATTAATAAGGACAACATTTATTAGTTTTTAGATAATGGCAATATGGCGGTTTAATATTTTTCGTTTTTGTTGCGATAATTGATAATAGAAAATCGGTTTAAATTATTGAAAATACCGAATGGGGGGATTAATGAGATTATCAAGAATTTATTTTGAAGATTTTGGGAGGTCTAGGCACAAGATGCGTCTAGTAAATTTAGCTAGGTATGTGAAAAAGCGGATATGCTTGTACTTGAGGAAAAAAAATTTCGAACTTCTTATTTTGTGGCCATGTACTAGATGGGCCATAATGGGAACAGGGATATTAAGGAATTGAAATCAAAACACAGTGCTTAAGATGGATTGAAGTCCATTGTTTTGTCACAAGCGCAGCGCGTTGACATTGAAAAAATAATAATTAAGTAATCAACATAAAATGAAAAATAAGCACACTTACTTCGTTCTCTGGTCTTCCACGTTGCTCTAATTTTATTCTTTTTTCCATTTCTCTGGCCTTTTTTTATGGATGTTTTATATAATTGTTCCTCTTTTTGAACCACAAGCACACCACCACCACCGTAGAATTTATTATAAAAAAATTTCCACACCGACAAAAAAAATCAAACAAAATAATTCTTTAATACTTAATATTCCTTATGAAATTCTAATTATTTTCTTTAAATTATTATTATCCAGAAAAATAATCAAACAAAAATCAAATTAATTTTTTTCCTTTTACGGCGCAAACAACACACCAAGATGCAAAGTAAATCAAACGACAGTATGACGGACTCATATAAAAACACCGAACGCATATAAAAAAAAGTAAAATAAAAAAAATAGAAAATTTAAATTCGTGTTGCCTTCGTGCTTTTCGTTCAGTTTGGTATTTTTGTTTTTTTTATCGACCAATGAAATAAATTTAACGAAGGGCGGGAAGCACAATTTTGCATTTAGCGGCATGTTTAAAACGAGTGCAAACGTCCATATTTGTGGTACATACCATCATGTTCGTTAAATATTTTAGTACAAAATGCCATAATGTGACAGATGATATAAACGACGATAATAAAAATGCTTAACTTTTCTATTTTTAATGCATTCCAAAATAACTTGTTTTATTTTTATCATTTTTTTTAATTGGTAACAATAAACATAATAAATACGTATTTATTTCATTCTTTTTATTATAATTGATTGTCTTATTTAATTATGTATATTAATTTATTCGAGAAATTAAATGAAAAACAAAATGTTTAATTCATGAAAGTACTTGTGCTAATTTGATTGCGATTTTGCTTTGTACTAATAAATTCAAATATTTATGTAGTTTGAGTATAGTGTAGGTTTTTTTGTACATTTATAAGCGCTAATTAGTTTGAATTATATATTTTTTTTTTAATTTATAAACTATAAAATACTCAAATTATTGAATAAGCAGAATTCTTATTTATAATTATTAAAAAAATTAATCGATACATGAAAAAATTTAAATTAGGCCATCTACTATTAAATAGCGGCGTTACGTCTGTCTTTTATTTTTAGTACAAAATTGAATCTTTGGTGCATGGGCTTGTTCAGTGTTGTAAAATGTATGTGGGAAATATTTGAATGCGAATTAATTATTTGAGTCAAGTTATTTAAATTTGAAAGTGTTATGTATTTTATTTTGATATATAAACGATGATGTTAAAAACTAAATAAATTCTGCACGTTCTGAATTTCTGAAACCTAAGTGGTAAGGCCTCGATATTTTATTTTATTATGGACGCGTACGGCACGGACTGGTTCTTTTAAGCAGTATGTAGAGTAAAGCATTTACTTTACAATTTTGCTTTATGAAACGTTTTATGTTAACAAGATAATTTTGAGCTATATTTATAGAATGGATGTGGGTAGTAAATGGTACAAACATGAGTCATGTTACAACGTGTTGAGTTACAGGTTTAAAAAATAGGCTTATTATTATACGAATGTTTGATTATATGTAATTCGACAAAATACAATGTTAAATTATTTTATAGTGTCAAAAACAATCATATACATAATCGCGTCGATTATTGAACTCGCCGGATTTAATGCGGCGGGAGTCCAAACTCCATATAAAAATTAAAATTATGAATCGATCGACGTTGCATTTAAACCTGGTTTTATTTTCATACAAATCAAACAAAAATATTCGTTCGAGATCCGCAATAAAACATTTTCGAATGGTTAGCGAATCGTAAAAACTGAATTATATGAATATAAACCCATTTTTAAATGCAACCTTGATCGAAATTCATGATTTTAATTTTTTATATAGACGGAAGTTTGGACTCCCGCCGCAGTAAATCCGGCGAGTTCTATAATCGTCGTGAATACAAACGCTACGAGGCTCTTACTCATATAAGTAAAATTTCACGTTTTAAGATACAAGGCTAACTAGGCGGCTTATAAAAGATGAATATAAGTTGGCGTTTGGTCAAAATTACTCGAATCTTAAAAACCAACAAACAAAAATTTGAGTCTGTTTAAATATCTGTAATGTTCATCGTTTATTGAGTTATTTTATGATTTTTTCAATTAAGAGTGAGACCTGTTTTAATTTGTATTCTATCAACACTTTTCTTGCGCTTGATTGTTTCTTCCCTTCCATGAAATGTGTGTCAATTAGGTGGAAGGATACAAAAGTAAATAGGGTTCATTTAGTGTAGCACTTTCGATGCACTTGAAACAATAACCACAATATCAGGTTTAATGATAAACGTCTTCGAAGTCTGCTCTGGATGTATCTAGCAACATAGTTGAAGGTTTGGTGACGTGATGATATTTGTCAAAAATAATGAAACACAAAATCAATAGTATACGACAGGGCAAGGCCGCTATGCAGATAATGCAAAACAACATAATTTGGTGTTCATCTTGAGAGCAGCGAGGTCATAGCGATTGTAAAAACGTATAAAATATTAATTTACTCAATACCATCGAGAAGTTGATGGATTTGATTATGTTAGAACGAATACCTCCAACCATGGAATCGACAGAAAAGTAAGAAAATAAAGCTTGTGTTGGTCATATAAAACTTAAACTGTTGAATTCAGGGATCCGCTTTACTTTTCATGACACAATTATTAACATAATGCTGGAACGTGTTAGTCTCACTAGCAAACTCTGTTTTTAGAGTTAAGAAATACCGAATTTAAAATTATTACTTTCACGATTTAAATCCTCGGATGATAATCTAATTATTAAATCGAAGTCAAACCCTTAGACGCAAATTCTTAGAGAGCATTTATCTACTCTTTAAATAATTTGGAACCCACTAACATCCTTAGGAGTTGCACATGTTAACACAAATTTAAATTGTGGCTCTAACTGATAACGGAAATTTGCCAGCAGGAAAATAGCAGTTACGCTACTCACTACGTGAGGCAATACTATCTGAAAAAAAGTTACTGCTAGTATTTTATAACCAGTGCAAATTTTTATTTTGTGCTTAGTATTTTCGTACTTCTTTTCACAAAATAAATAGAATAAGATCTCACAAACTTTCCCTAAATTGTTAATTAAATAGTTGACCTCCGAGGTCATAAAACTCTGTCTAAATTTTGGAATTAGAATCGTCGACTTCATTTCTCAATTGAATTTACGATTTTTTATAGAAAGATTTTAATTTTGGTGATGCTGAATATAACTCGAAATTTTTTAATCAGTATTGGTGAAATTTGACGGTTTATATTGTTAATCTAACATGTATGTAAATATTTTAAACGAAAGTTCTGGAATCATCTATATACGCAAAAACAGCCATTTCATATACTTATTAATGATGAAATCATTGGGATTGTACGATACATTTTGTCGGAAGTTCTGGTATCTGTCCATGCTGCACTGATCAACCATTTCTTAACTAATTATAATGAAACATGTCTTAACTAATTATAATTCGGCGATGTCTCCATGCTGTGCCCTAGACCTTGTCTAATGGTGGAGATCGGTTCGGTCGATTCGAACAGATTCTTGCATTTTGCCAAAACACAGATGGCTTTTGAGTACAATTTCATCATAATTGGCTAAGAAACGGCAGTTCTGTTTAGCATTTCCATATTACAAAATCCTCTTGGCCGATTTCTTTGATCTCAAAGTCAACCAATTTGACAATTTAAGGAAAAATTAGGGGATTTGTTTCGTTGAAATATTTTTTCTTGCGAAAAATGGGCTACGAAAATACTAAATGTAAAATACTACATCGCCGTAATCTCGAGTATTGTCAAGTTGAAGAAAGAATGACCAGGATCCGATCAATACATGAAATTTCAGCAGAGTTACTATCACAAGACGTTACAACTCTCGCGAATGGTATATTTGGTTTAAATCTAACGAGAAGGTCACTTCATTTTACATAAACAAGAGTGTAAAATATTTACCGCCAATTCAGACAACATTGAATTAAGAATTCGATTATATAAACTTATGCTGTGTGCCCATGCTATTTTTGGTTGTTGTAAATTAATTAAATTTTTAACCTTCTAAATTGATGTTTCGTTCGTACCAGTCATTAATAGATGTCATAAAACAAACTCTATCTGATATTTATTTAAAATTTGCTAATTAAAATCAGGTTTATCGCTAGCTGAAATATTTGTTAAACGATAATTGATAAATCTCCTCTTATAGCTTGTCATTTTGAATCAAATAATTGGTTCATTTGGGTTTGCGAGTATTAGAGACATCTATTAGAGACTGGTATGAACTAACCATCAATTTAGAAAAAAATATCGGTATGAGGCACACACCATTAGTGAGCAATTCATATTGTCCTTAATCTCAAGCTAAGGGCCCTAATCGACCCTGTCAACATGTCACATGTCCATTAATATAAAAATAGTAAGCACTTTACACTAGTTAGTACATGAAACACACAGCACTAATTATTGCTATCAAATTTGAGCTTTATGCGATTTTGTTACAAAATAATTTAAAAAAATGATAAAAGTAATATTTAAATATTTATAATTATAAATTATTAATATTTCGCTATATAATTATTTAATAATTAATTATTTATATTTTGTCTACAATTATTTTATTTTAATTATTCTTTCTTTGTTTTTTTTATACATGTAGTTCAATTTGAATTTTTTGTTTTTTTATTTATATATAATATTTAGTTGAAATACACTCACAATCGACTTTATTGTTAATTAATTTCTTATTGTTTATATATATATAGTATTTATATATAACTTTTTTGTTCTTTATTTGCTCCTAAAAATAAAAATTCGTTTGGTTTAGTTTTAATAATCCGCCATTTTTTTCAGAAATCACAATAACTTTTTTGTTTAAATATAATATTTATAATTTTATATGACAATAATTAATGCTTTTTTCATTTAATTATACAAACAATCAATAACAATTACGTAATAATTATAAATATAGGTTTAAACATATATATAATATTGTTTTTTGTGTTTTGTTTAAATAATTTAATTTAAAATTTATATTATAAATTAATAATGAACATAAAATTTCTAATTTTTAAAATATTTAAATATTGTTAAATATTTATTAAATCATTTACATCATTTTGATACAGTGCTGTTGGTAATACTGTTGACGTAATTAGTTCATCCGTGTAATTTTCACCATAATTAGTACGTCTCATAGATTCTTGCATCAGTCTTTCGTTTTCTTGTCGTACTGAAAATAATAGGTAGAAAAATTGATTAGATTGGTGAAAAATTATTGTGAATAATAAAATGTGTTTTAATTTACGACGTGATGGAAAATAATGGGCTTTGCGTAATCGTAAACCATCAACAACTTTGGTCGTCCAAATGAGTTTTATGTTGGAACAGTGAAATATGGTGCCATGCTATAATTTCAAGTAAATTATAAAAACTCAGTAAATATCTTTTCTTGTTCGACGTACGAGGTTGCGTCACCTCACATTCGACGGCAACTATTAAGATAACGGGAGACTCAACAATGAAAGATATTTGGTGAATTTAAGTTTGCATACTACAAATCAAATACGTTAAAAAGTCTATCTATTCGATGATTTCTTTTTGCATATAGATTGACGCAATAATACGCAAACAGTACAGAAACCAAATGAAACACTGCGTGCTCCGACTAAAGTGCGTACTAAGCTAAAGACAAGAATTTTGTGAAATATAATTACAAATGTCACTATAATAACAGTTTTAACCTGTACCTCAATTAATATTACGGACACAAATAATTAATTTTATTCGAAGTTAGAGCACCATTAAAACTGAAAACTAAACTCGGAAATTGACGATTGAAGCAACAAGGTTTCCACGTAGCGGATATTTTATGAACTGAGGTATTTGCTAAAAATTGAAATTTTAAATTGATGTTATTCTATTGTTTAAGATTTTTACGAACAAAAAATGCGATTTTCGCATAATAAAATGTTTAATGTTTTTATGATTTTCATAAATTGTAAAAATATTTCGCTTTTACGAAGTTCTTCTTTGCCTCGTTTTATATGTTCCCTCTGCGAGAAGCGTTTATTGTGCTTTTACAATCGTCAATTCATTTTTCATCGGCCGGATAGTGAGCAATAGCAGAAGCTTCAACATTTGGTTTAGTCACATATAAGAATGTGCAATGACGTTTCCATGTGTTGTTGTTTCTAAATTTCTGAGCGAGCTTTGAGCAAATCGTTAATAAATTTTGGAGTCATATAACTGGAATTTTTGTATGAGTGAATCAAAGGGGTCATTGAGCTACCTTTTGAACTTAGGGTAAGTTCAATTCGATTAGTGATAAATTACCGTTGGTTCTGGATAAAGGTGGTAACCCCAACTATGCAAACAATCGTTTGTTATGTAAAAACATAATTCAAGAATTTCGATTTACGGAACTACGTTTTATTTGGAAATATGTCGTTTGTGGATTTCACCAGTTTTTGCTCGTCTCATCAATTTGGATCACATTCATTGGAAATTTGTTTTTTTATATTTTAATCTATGCAATATGGGGCCGATGCACTTCCAACTCTTTCGCGGTTCGCTTTTCACGTCTTACCGTACGCATTCCTTGCCAAATCGACGACGTACCACCGATCATAATCAGATGATGAGAAATCCCTTTTGTATCCTGCCCCTATCGGGATTCTAACCCGGTACCTCCCGATGCAAACGCCAAAGCTTTAACCACTGTGCCGTTTGGTCGGTTTTGAAAATTTGTGGTTCTCAAGTTCCTGTTTCGGTGGACTGCCGCAACAATTTTTTAAATCTTCATTAAAAAATTTAATTTTGTAAACGTAAGACCATCTTGTTTCAATTTGAAATAACTTTTTCGCCATTAGTTGGTCGTGCATTAATTAATCAATTTTAAACAACTATGTATTGTAGTTATGTGTTAATTATTTTTCTTTACATTGTTCGCAGAGTGATTTGATTTTAAAATTTCGAAATTTTTGTTTTAGTTTTGGTTTCGATATGTCTGTGTCGAATTCTTGTAGTTCCTCTCCTCCGTATTCGCAGTATGATGATTTAATTTCGCAAAAAATACTGTGTTTAATCTCTTACGCTCTTGAAAAATTACGCGAATTAATTCGGAAACCGCGAAAACATTAGCAAGGTTAAATAACGCCGTAAATAATAATGTTGGTTAGGTTGGTGCTGGTAAATCGCTTTCGAAATTACATAGAGGGGATTACATTTCAAACCTCCGCAGCCACTATATAACCATAATCCTACAGTTTGGTTCAAATTTAAAACTTTTGGTAAATTAATTTTTATTAGCTGATATCGTTACTAAGAGTACTCGATCTTCGCATGCGATCAGTGTATTCGACTTCAGGCTTCGTAATACCTTCGCGGACATAATCACGCGAGTGAAAGTGAAAAGCCTTATACTGAATTTAAAGAAGAACTTGTCAAAAGGCTCGGAGGAGTGATCGTAAGCCGTCTTAATTATTTAACGAGTTTCGACTTAATGCCGAACTGCATTCAGTGAAAAATCATGAATCAATTGTGGACTTCCTTCTCAGAATCAATTCAGAGCGTACAAATTCTGTTGTACCGGTCGATTCTGTTCCTAAATCAACGTCAGATACTCACATTAGAGCTCTGTTTGATCAGTTTAGAAAAGATATGCTTCAGGAGATTTCTGGAGTTATTAATGATCGTTCTAAATCACGTCCTATTCCTAGAGGTAGTCGGTCGTATAATAGATCGAGTTCGTTTAAACGGATTAATCCCAAACTCGAATTATGTTATTATCATGTTAAGTTTGGTGCAAACGCGCGTAAATGTGTATAGGCTTGTAAGCATTTTGCCGAGTTCAGTATCAAGGGTGGTTCAAAAAACTAGACAGTCGTCAGATTGTGGCGCATCTGAATTTAGATTTCTCAAGAAGCCTTATTATTCAGTACATCAATTCCAAGTTTCTTATTGACACTGGAGCTGATGTTTCTTCAAAAATCTTCAACATTCTGTTTCGATTCATCAATCATTTGCAGCCAGCGGCGCTCTCGTTAAATCTTTTTGTTCAAAGTTCAATCTCTTAAATCTTGATCTTCATCTTATAAGAGTGTTTCGATGAGAATTTATCTTAGCGGGTGTCGCGATTTCCATTTTGGGTGCCGATTTTCTCAAGTTTTCTGGTATCCCGGCAACTATTCAAAAACGTCGCCTGATTGATCCATTAATCTCTCATTGTGTTGTGGGGGTATTTTCGATTTCATTAACATCTGACCTATCGAAATTTAAAATTTGTTAACTTCATTTTCAGAAATTACTAATCAAAATTTTAGCAGCTTCGGTCATTAAACACAGTATCACGCATAGGCTGGAAACAACCTATCTACCTATTTCAGCAAAAACTGCTCAAAGATGGATCCATTCGATCTTATTTGGCCTTAATTTTTGTTTCTATTTTCAGATGATATTTTAATAGCATCTAAAAATTTCGAAGAACATCTTGGACTTCTCAAGGTTGTTTTGCACAAACTTTCTGAAAATGGTTTGATCATTAATTCTGATAAACCAATTTTCTTGGACACGCTATTAATGGACAGGGCATTCTTCCTCTTCATAATTCTAAATTCAAATCATCAAAGATTTTCAACGACCTGCGTAACAGTTTGTCAAATAAAACGTTTTTTGGGAATGATTAATTTTTATAGGCGTTTTATTCATGTTGCTGCTGGAGATGAAATCTTTCTTAACGACTTCTTGAAAGGTTACAAGAAGCAGTAAAACTCCAATTGAATCGACTTCGGCATCTATTGAAGCTTGTTGCACACTAAATGAGACACAACAAGGATACAGTGCTTATGATAGAGAGTTGCTTGCAGTTTACTCTAGCATTAAGCATTTGAAGTATTTTAACCTTCAAGGTCGTGTCGATGACCACATATGTTTAATTTAAAACAACGCTACAGCTTTTTGTTTTATCAGAATCCGGATAAAGCATCTCCGCGTCAATTTAGACATCTTGATTTCATTAGTCAATTCAGGCGTTGACAACGTCGTTGCAGATACCTTATCACGTATAGATGAAATTCCTATTCCTTGAAGCTAGCTAGAATCCAATCTGGTGAATTTACATTCTTTTAGATTGCTCAGAAGCAACAAAATCAGGATTGATAACGTTGCAACCGGGAAAATGAACAGAAAGCAGTAATTCGACAATTTCCTTCTTGGAAATGGTTACTCTGCCATCAGGAATTCGCAGTACAACAAGTTTGCAAGAATTATTTTTAACCAGAGACCTGTTAGATGTGGCGATCCCAAAAATACTATTAATTTCTTCGCAGAAGTAGTTCCAAGAAGTCCGGCGAACATTAGATATTTGGCTCTATTTTTGAGTTTCCGTGAAGTTTTCCTAAGTTTTTAACGATCAGAACACCAAAATGGCTTGTTCTGAGTTTTTTTGCTTGGTAATAAGAGGACAAGACGAAGCTAGCAGTTCAATGTCATCAGTCGAGCGCCTAACGAAACCGGTAGAGATACCAGCTCAAATGAAAATAACTCCCAGTTGGTAAGTTTCTTGTTACGATAAGGTTTAAGAATAGGTCTATAATCGATAATCGTCATAGAGCACAAGCACCACAAAAGATGAAAGTGGAACCAAACCATAAGATAGATACACTGATGCTAATATCAGTGATTTCCATGAATAAAAATCGAAATCTTAACGTCGCACGCTTTATTCTTTCGGAATAAAGACTCCTTCTGACAACGATTATGGATCTATTACAGAAACCACGCCGTTAAGAAAGTATGGTTACCGAATTAGACAAATGTATGTCTGACTGTCTGTATCACAGGCACACATATGTTTAATTCGGCCAGCAATCTAAACTCAAAAGATGCTGCTTTGCTACGAATATGGTACCCTGAAGAGGGTCGTCTGAAACAACCCTATAGAGGATCGTCTCAGGAAAATAGTAACGCCTCGACAATTTCCACTGAAGGCGTTGTCGGTTAATTTTACCAACACGTCCACTTTTCAATTTACTAAAGGCTATAGTTGTAGTAACTTCAATAAATACTTACAGAGGAAACAACCACCAATTATTAACAACGGAATTAACTGCTATGGAGATGAAAATTCACTCGGGCCAGGACATTTTTCAGTTGTTCGGTATAAATAAAACAAAAGCAACAATTGAGCACCCTCAATTAGGTGTTATGATGGAAAGATGTAATTGCATAGTGTTGAAATTTTTGGCAAAGCTTGTGAATAAACATCAATGTGACTGATAAGGCGAGAATGACATCTTGATAAGCTCCCCATTCAACGAATTAATAATTTTTTGACCGGAGCCCAATCAACAAAGAATGGGATATTTACGGTCACCATCGGAAGCGACAAAAACTAGGGTAGTGCACTTGGAACTGTCTGCACTACATTTATACAGATTCTGTTCGGACGAATAAGTTTAGTTTGGGCGAAAATATTATGATTTCGATGTTATGATCCAATGGTAATTTAGGCTAAATGTCAATTGGTCACTTGGGCAATATCTGACATCTATGTTTAGATAATAGTACTCTTTAGCATGATAGGCGGATAGAAATCATTCCCTTTTATACAAATCCTAATTGTAGAAATTACTGTTTTTGCGTTTTAAATATTTAGCGGACATTTCCATAATTACTGTTACTTCTGAAATATTACCGAATCAGTGTAAATTGGTACAGGTCTTGTTAAGTAAACCGATACATTTATAATTTGTATTGAAATCAAATGACAGTCACCGAATTTAACAGAGTAAATTCGTAATATTATGTTAAAAAACTAAAATCTTACACAACTAAATTATAGTTCAATAAAAGTTAAAAAGTGTTCCTTTTTAACTTTTGTGATGTGTAATACTGTATATTGGTGTGAAATATAGTAATTTTATCTATTTTTCCAAACATCTCAACAGATGGGAGTGCGAGAGTTTAAAAAAATTGACAGAGCGACATGATATCGTAAACTTTAATTATTCTTAATTAAAAGAAATGTTCGCAATCATTATTTTCCATCACCCTGAAATTACAATATTTATTTATATAAAACTTATTTAAAAATTAATAAAAATTTTTTGTGACAAATTTACTTACTATGCAAATACAATTTTATTTATATAAACATTGTAAAAAAATAAATCTAATACTAATAATAAAAAAAATTTAGAATATGGATTTTTATGTTTTCTTTAAAATTTTTTATTAAATAACATTATTTATTTGTAATTTGTTTTCATTTTTATTTTAATCAATTAATTAACATATAATAATATATAACTTTAATGATTCTGGGGCTATATTTATTTATAGTTTTCTTTTATTATGATTTATTTCATTTTTAATTATTATTTTTTTTTGGTTTAAAAACATAATTATATTTTATTTATAAGTATAAATAATATTTATTTATATATATATATATATATTTATTATTATTTTTTGTTTAAATTTAACATTAACAACATTAACAGCAACAACAATTTTTTTTGTTTATTTATATTTATGTATATTTTATGTTTTTGGTTTTTAGTTTATTTTTGTTTTGTATTTTTAAATTCTTTGTGAAATTTGCAATTGCCTTTCATCGTAATAATAATAATAATTAAATTTCTTTTCGGTTGGTTTGTTTCAAGAAAGTTCGTTGTTTTATTTTATATCTAGATGTATTAAATATAAAATACACTATCTAAATAAAAAAATTATATTTGTTTTTGTTTGTTAAGTACAAAAAATAAAAGAATCGATGATTTAATTAAAATTTATAATTATTTTTATTTTTTATATTCTAGAATCTACTAAAAATTTACTTCAACAATATAAATATATATTTAGAATTAAAGTTATGCTTTTGGTTTAGTATTTATGATTTTTTTTAATTAATTTATAATCCCTGTAATTTAATAATATATATTTTTTTATTTTATTTTTTTCAAAAATCTAAATTTATCACAGCAATACTGACGATATACAAAAAATAATAAAATAAATGAAGGTAACGTTTTAAAAATATATAATTAAATTTTTTTTTGTATTAAATAACTGATTTTTATTTTTAGAGAAGAAAATTAATAGAAAAATGATTAATTTAAATCATCGATTTATGTTTTACATTTGTTTTTATTAAAGTGGAAGCCATTTTGAATTTTTTGTAATGATATATTAAAATAAAAAGATTCTGTATCTTTTAAATTTTTTTAGGTTAACATTTTACAATCGCAAACTCCATTTTGTTATTAACATTTTTTGTTTTCTTGTTAAGTTTATTATTATTAAATATAAAATGTTTTTTTATTAATATTATAATTAATTAATATTTTTTTTGGTTTAATTTTAATTTTTTTTATTATAAATTCCTGTGTGATAATTATATGTTTATATAAATTTATAAATTCTTTCATTTAATTTTATAATATATATAATAATGTTTGTTTTATTAATATTATTATTTATATGAAACCAAAAGATTACTGTCAAAAGCACCTTTCTTAAATAATAATAATAATGATAATATTTATTATTAAAATATATTGATACATTATTTGTAGGTTATGTAATTTTTCAAGGACTCCAGTTTGTATCCGCTCAAAATAATGAAAAATATTTGTACACATTTTGATCAATAACAAGAATATTTAATAAAGCTACCGGAGAAAGTCGAAGGAAGGGGCGGGATGTTCCATAACCGCAAACTACCTTCATCTCCTTGACATGCTAATACCAAAATATGTATAATAAAAACTTATACAAACAAATATAACGCGCATACATGTACGTTGTTTTATTTTTGTTCTGGAAAATTCTGGTTTTAAATCAACCGATAAGGATTATTAATAAACTTTTTCTAAGAAATGTTGATTTTCTGATTGATTATAATACACAAAAACAATAAGGAAAAGTTTTTCAAAAATAATATACTCATACGAGTTTTTAAACTTTTTTTTTGAGAGGAACGTGTTCGAAATATTCACTTATTTTAAACAATGGATCGTGAACCATACGAATTACATAAACATTTTGTTATTGTTAGTATACGGTTTTGAAATAACTTATTTTATTCAGTACACAGAGTTTTAAGCACCTTGCTTTAAGGCCCCGACTCAAATCGTGATCGATTTTAATAGCTGACACAAAAATTGGTTTATTTTATCTAATAGATAGGCCGTATAATACCATTTTGAACTTTCCATTCAAATTGCATCAGTCGTAATTTTTTAATTTTTTATTTTTTGTATTTTGGAGGCGATGCATCAAAACTAAACGTAAAATGAAAGAGCTCCGCCTTTTTAGCACCCATATAAAAGCTTTAACAAAAATAATGATTGAATTCGTTTGGTCAGGATTGGTAACTAGTTTTTATCATTTGGTCACTTACGATTAAACGGTAAATAAGTAATGAAAAATAAAAATAAAATACCAAGTAGCCTCATTGAAAGAAAATCATACCCTTTTTATCTAATTTCGTTGGGTAATCGTTAGGCTAGGATTGGTCAACACATTTTGGCGTTTCGCCACCAATGGGTAATTTTTAATTGCGAAAAAACAAAATTAAAATTGTATTAATTCAATAAAATCAGGTTCGTCGCTTATTTGGGAATTTCATTTTACAAATTAATAACAAATCCAATTGGAATAAACCATTTAAATAGAAATATATCGTTTTTCAAAGAATTGTATCTAAAGTGGAAGATATAAGATAAAATCAATTCAATTTTTTATTTCCTCATAACTCGTTGAGGATTGGTCACTAGTTGTTTTCGGTTGGTCATCCCTACGAAACGAATTATTGCGAAAAGTCGTTAAAAACTCAACATTTCCGTACTATTCGAAGTGTTCGGGGCTGGAAACATGACCAATACTAATAATTTTATAATCCAACGATCGGAATTGATCGATAACTAGGGACCAATCCTCAATGACAGTCGACCGAACAATCTCAATCATTGGATTTATAAAATTATTAGTATTGGTCAACGAGTTATGAAGCACCATAAAATTGAATTGATTTTAATCTTATGTCTTCCACTTTAGATACAATTCTTTGAAAAACGATATATTTTTATCTAAATGGTTTATCCCATTTGGATTTGTTATTAATTTTGGAAAATGAAATTTCCAAATAAGCGAGGAACCTGTTTTTATTGAATTAATACAATTTTGGTTTGGTTTTCTCGCAATTAAAAATGAGCCATTGGTGACCAAACGGCTAAATGACAAATTCATTTAGAATTGACAAATTCTGACCTACCGATTACCTAACGAAATTTGATAAAAAGGGTATGATTTTCTTTCAATGAGGTGTTACCCGGGATTTTATTTTTATTTTTCATTACTTATTTACCGTTTAACCGTTGTTAAAGCCTGTAGATGAGGTGCTAAAAAGACGAAGCCAAATGAACAAATGAAAGTATGGAATATAATTTTTATCCATATACTCGTACCTAACGGTTTGGTTACAACAACAAACACATTTATATTTTGATTTTTGTTTATTTCAAGTTCTATGATCATGCCGCTATCCATTTCCAAGGGACATTTGAAAAGGCCTTTGTTTTGTACAACCCTTAAACCAAAGCAAACTTCATTCTCGTGTACAAACTTTTGCGTAATGTTCAATTTTTGTTTGTTTTGTAGTTTCGATTCGTAAATTTATCGAAATTGGTTAGTTTTTTAGTAAAAAGTGGTTTTTGTGTATTTTTGAAGAAAACCAAGAAAAAATAAACTTGTGACAAACAACAATAAACACAAAAGTAGAACTGTCATTCGACTGCAGGAAGTTAAGTACAATTTTATGTTTTTGATTAGTAGCGGCACCAGTAGCCGAATTTCCCATTCGGCGCCGGATAGTGCTGGAATAAAAAACACGGCTTGCAGCACCTAATTTTATGTGTCAAAACTTTTATTTGGCGTGCTATTATTGCATGTAAATTATTTATTTAACTCCAAACTAAGATTTTTCATTCAACTTTTTAGTTAAAAATTGATATAAAAATGTTTTGCTCTACCTATTTAAGTAGGGCCGCTATCGGGACCCACTAGCTAACCATAATGGGAAATTTGAAAAGGCCTTTGTTTTGTACAACTCTTACACCATAATAAATTTAATCTTACATTTGATGTGTTTTTATTTCTCGCTATCCGGGGCGGGCTATTGAGCACTGAAAGGAAAATTATATATCTGAAATTTCGCTACTACCGTATTGTCGCTGTATCATTCAAGTTAAAACTAAATTCACCCATACAACAACCTTTTTACGATTTGGGGCCGTATTCTTGAAATCAGTGGAAATTTCCCCCAATCGGAATATTATTTGCTAATAAATTCATATAGTAGTAGTATAATATTGCTTGCATAAAACGTCCTTTGGTAAATGTTAGTATTGTAGTATTTTTTCTGGCTTCAAAAAATTTGACAGGTTCGACTGATTTACCTTTTATCAATTTTTTTATCAAAAATTGCTTTGCTTTTAAATTTAACTTTCCATTTGATTTTTTAGGTTAATTTACGAACTTGACAAAAATTTAAGGTTAGTTTTTGTTGATTTCAAAGTTCCCTCAATTTTGTGTACCATTGGCACTATTCTGGTAATTCCCCGGGGATAGGGAACTGGGGAAAGAATTTATATGTAATTTATGTTCAAATATTTTTTTACCGGCCTACTGAGGAGAAAAGTTTGATGTATAAATATTTATAAATTGGGAATAATTTTTCCATACCTAAAATGGCAGGGAAAATTATTCCCGAATTAATTTTGTTTTCAAAAAAATTAACACTAACTTTTTACCTCAGTATGCCAGAAAATTTTGTTTAAAATAAAAATTACATATAAATTCTTTCCCCACTTCCTTATTCCCGGGAAATTACCACAATAGTGCCACATAAAATAAAAATGTTATGTTTCAGTCGTTCTAATGTAAATTTTAGTTCTTGTCTTTGTCAAAAAAATTTTGTGTTTTTTCCATGGAATTCAGGAGCATAAGTTTGTTATGGCTTAAGGGTTGTACAAAACAAAGGCCTTTTCAAATTTCCCATTGAAATGGATAGCGGCTGCAACAAATAGGTAGAGCAAAATATTTTTATATCGATTTTTAACTAACCAGTTAAATGTAAAATATTAGTTTGGAGTATAATAAATTAATTATATGCAAAAATAGCGCGCTAAATATAAATTTTGACATAGAAAATTGGGTGCTCCGGATACATCTATCGGGCGCTAATAAAAAAACATAGCAAATAAAAATTAAAAACGCAGCAAGCTGAATTTTTGTTTATAACGTCATGTCAAAAAAATATAAATTGGTATATTTCAGGTCGTTACATAGAGAACCTGTTTGTTTTTTGGATGAATTTATTTTTAATTTGAATGGTGCAGTGACAGGTAGTACCGGAATTTCGGATAGATAATTTCGCAATCGTTGTTCTGTTTTAAGAAATAGATCTTGGTATTGGTGACTAAGTTTAGTGACAGCTGTTTTTCTTCAACGTTGAGATGTTGGACTCTAAGCTTCGAAATATCTTCGTCTAGCTCATCACACAATTCTTGTATATGGCAATCGATAGATTCAACTAGATACAATTTTTTAGACAGGTCAACTTTAATCGATTATTCGATTACGAATGTATGTTGTTTATTTATAGAGGAGCGAACCAATTTCTATTGTGTTATGTTCCTTTGGGGATAATTAGATTACCGTTGATTGTAGTTGGCGTCACATATTATCATTTTCACATCTACTGGAAGTTCAGCGATAAGCTTACTTCTTGGTAATATAGTATAAGGTTTGGATCAATAATTTGGCTTAAATAATAATGGGATTTTTATTTTATCGGTTTTCAGGATTGCATTGGCTAGATCGAATATAATACCAAGCTGTTGTGTTGCTTCAAGTCCCATTTGACCATCAAAATATTCATGGAATTTGAACAAAAGGAATTACTACTTTCTGATCTATCGTATGGTTGTTGAACATAGGTTTTACATTAATAGGGGAATGGTACGTATCTGTATCTGTATCTGGATTTATGAACTATGGATTCAGAAAGGATTTTGTTACATACGTTTGAAGTTTATTTATCCAATTCCATTTTGGGGGCTTTGGGCTGAAAATATTTATCGTCTACCTCATCTTCTTCTAGGTCAGGGTAGTATAATGGTAGATCCTCTTTGCGCTGTTTTATTTATTGTTCCTCAAAATTGATCTCAGTATTTAAAATTTCTTATTCTTAGTCTTATTATAAATTACAGGGAAAATTAGAATTAAAAAATCCGTTTACACCGGCAAAAATTCTATCCAAATTGAGAAATCAAGTGTCACTGTCGCTAACTAATCTTAAGACATTATTCAACTCATGAGATTTCAGCACCAATTTTGCATATATAGGTAGATCGATGAACTGGCAGAGTTTAAAAATATTGGTAATTTTTAGTTGACATTTTAGCAGGCCACACATTTTCAAGCCAACGCAAGGTGTGGGGTCTACGAACAAACTGACAAATAGATAAATGGATTGACTCTCAAAAGGAGAGGCCATTAGATTGTCTTTCTTGTTCTGACCATGCTTATATCTCTCAAAAGACAGAAAAGAAGAAAAAAGGAAATAGAAAAGCTCGTGTAAGTGTAGAAAACCTGAAGCGTGACTATAGGTGCAAGCACAATGATTTATTTGGCACAGTGGGCAAAGGAATCAATGTGCTTTCTCTTTTATTAGGTAAAGGTTCTCTTTTATTAGGTAAGTAGGTAACGAGCGCCAGTTCGTTAAACCTTTGATTCAGGTGATGCAAAGTCGACTACAAGGCAAACTATTGAAGATGTGAATCGAAGTGTGTATTCTTCCCAGCAGGACTGAAGGCCGTCTATAATAACCGCAGAAAATGAAAATATCTCAATTAAATTTAAATCCTCAAATAAATTTAAAGTTACTCAGGAATTCCTTTCGCAGACTATAAATATTGCTGGACTAGTAACTGGAATGCAAGGCTGCATTCTGGACATGCGATGATCTGTAGTAAAAGTTTGCAGGTTCAATGTAATTCATATTTACACTTGTAAGGCTTCTGCTACTGAGTGGGGTAGCACTCGAAAAATGGAAGAAGTCAAGCTCTACAGAAGCTTACTTTGTTTTTAATGTTGTCCTATGTAACACCGGCCACTCGTTTACACATTTAGCTAGTCGGAAGATTAAATTGGATTTTGCAATTCCTACACACACTGCGACTACCAAGTCATTCCATCTGCAATTCGTCCAATGTACCCTAGATCCAACCTCCAAAATGCGAGGACGAAGACAAACTCCTTTGATAGTGATTTCTTTAGGTTTAATTTACCAACTTGGAGGCATTGAGAGCATGTAACGTTGCAATACCTAAAATAATATTCAGTGATCGACGTTAGTCCGCCAACTGGTGGAAATAACTCAATCGATCTAGCCGCGATTTACTTTTCCGCGTTGGTACAGGTCCTACAGTTTTTTGGTGTGCTCAAGCTTTCTAGTAGTGCAGCGCCAACAAACCCTGTTCTGATGTATAACATATAGTATCTACCTTATTCCCCGTCATTCGACATCTATTCATACGAGTACCATCGAAGCGAACCACGGTAGTATCTGCCTTTAGGATAATAATAAGAAGCTCAAGAATCGTCTACCTACCATCTTAAAGAGAATTCCGAAGAGTTTTAAAAGTGGTACAATTCTTTTGTGAGAGAAGGGACATATCCAGATATTTAAAAAAAATATACTAATACTGCTACCGAAGAGTGAAACAGAATAAATGAACCTATCATAATTTCGTCCGGATTGTCTGTTAGAAATTTCTCGAAAGGCTGCTCTATGGCCGGTTATAAGAAACGATCGAACTAGCTTAATTCTCGATGGGAAATGGGAAGCGGGCCATTTCTACGCTGGATCAAATTGGAACTGATACGATTGTATTGCGAGCTTCAATAAGGTACCTGGGCATACAAATCGATGACAGGTTGTCGTTCAAGAAAAATCAACAAATATTAGCAAGGCACTCTTTCGAATAACACCGAACGTTGGCTCAATAAATAGGCTTTCCCTATAGAGCTCCATGTAACCTATACCGCAACTGTCCACCGTAATTGCAATTGATTTACTGGCAACGGAACAGGAACAGGTGCTCATATTGTCCAGCACGAAGGAACAACAGTGCAAACAAGAACGAGTGATACAAAAATTTACAGAGAAGATATTCTGTCCGAATGGCAACATACATGGAACTGACTTGAGAAGAGCTAGGCAGCTTATTACAGAAATAGGATAAACCAAAAACATTGAGGTCGACTTTAACCTGATCCACCGTTCAAACTTCTCAGATCTTTCTAAACCATACTATGTCAAATTTTACATCGAACAGTCATAGAGAGATTAATTTAGCCAGATCTTGAACAGCTGGTAGTCTGGTAGTTTATTACGACTTTCGGCTGCCTAATTAAAACCTACTTATCCATATTTTTCGGTTGACAACATTCGACTAACTTTAACGATGTTGCCACCTCATCAAATCACTCGAAACGAATAATAAAATTTTACTGTCAGTCTGGTTTTTCGTCATTTATCGGCTTCTGGATTGTTCGTTGTTTATTTAAAATGAGCATTATTGGTATTTTCGCCTGGCTATCGCATTAAATCTTTTTTATTACGTTTTTCGGCTGGTAAATTTATGTTATTAATTTAAATCTGTATTATCAACATTTTTCAGTTGACTATTTTCAGTTGGCCAACAACTTTTTGGAATAAAGAGCAAGCTCAAATATTTTTCTATAAAATATTCATAATATTCATTCAAATCAGATAGTAGTCGAGACACTACTTCAAGTAGAATTTGGTTATATGTTTGTAGTGGGTCTCATGAGGATATAGGGGTGAAATGTTCTTATTTTCGTTGGTTCGCCGATAAAATTATCCAACATTCTGACTATACCAGATGAATAACCAGTATCTGACTACAGTATCTGACTATGCCAATTCCATAGCCTCTAACCTTAGGTAGATTGTAATTTGAAGTTTGGGGTAGTTTTGATGAGGTTGTTGGGATGATATTCTTGATTACTGGTTTGGGGTGGGTCTGATGAGATTATAGACATGGTACATAGGATATGTTTTGTTCACAAAATCTTTCGTCATGCGAACTATAGGCAAAACATTGAGAAAATAAAAATTTCACACCTATAACCTCAACAGACTCACGCCAAACCTATAATCAAAATCTACCTATCGGCATGGGCCATTGAATTGGTATCAGATTGGTGTGTATCTGTCAACATCTCGAATGACGAACGATTTCATCGACAGAACAAGTGGATACTCAATATTTCACTCCTTTAACCTAATCAAGCCACCACCAAACCCATCCCAAACCTAAAATCAAAATCTATCATAGGGAAAATCAAAATTTTACCCCTATAACTTCATCAGACCCACCAAAAACTTCAAATTAAATTCTAGCTGTAGTTATAGGCTGTACAATTACCATAGTCACACACACACTGCTCATCTAGCAAAACCTCGAAGAGTGAACAATTTTATCGACATTTTTCGGCTGGTAAATTTATGTTTTCATTTGTTTATTTAAATCTGTATTACTGGCGTTTTTCAGTTGAATATTGAAGTTAGGAGACTCATTTTTCGATCTTTTTCGGCCATTCAACCAGTTGAATCTGCGCTATCGACATTTTATAATGCTGTGTTCTTTCGTCTGAATACTTTTCGCTTACTCGCCTCATTTACATGTAAACAATTGTTTCGTCCGCAATTTTTGTAGGTAAATAAGAAGCATCCGCTTTTTATAGGATTATTATTATTAATTTAATTTTAACTAATTCAAAAGCGACATTTACATTTTTATCTATGACGTCTGCTTTTATTATGAATTCTTAACATTTATAAATATAAAATAATTTTTTTTTGTTAATTTCGGTTGGTTGGACCATTAACAGTATAATATCGTACCCTCCTAACAAAAACAACAAAATGTACACGCTAAATTTTTTACGAAAACGTAAATTTTACGTACACGAACATGCAATTTTTGTCACGTTTTCACTCGTTTGTGATCTCTTCCTTTTGTTTTTTTGTGTTGATAATTTTAGAAAGTATTTACTAAATTTTTTTAAAAATATATTTTTATAAAGTATATACGAGTAGCTTTGGAAAGGAATTCTTCGTTTTTTCGTTTTCGAAAAAAATATTTACTTTTATTTATTTTCGAATTCGTTTATGCGTATTGTTTGCGAAGACATTAGTATAAACAAGTCTTCGCAAACTGTACGTAAAAGTTACGCAATAGTAGTAAATAATAAATATTGAATAAATATTTTTACTTGAAAGTTATTATTAACCTAACCCAGCTAACCCTAACTACTACTCGTAGTTTTAATTTTTGAAAAACAATGGTTTTTATGTTGTTATTCTGTAGCGCGATGGTTTCCATCTTGTGCTGATTTATTGTAACTATCACTTTTTGCACTTCGAAAGAAAACTTGTGCTGCTTCGATGAACAATTTAGATTTTACATCAGTGAAGTAATATTTTTGCTGCTAAAATACTGGTATTATATCGAAAATGTACCAAAGCGAAAAAAATAACAGTTACATCACGTCGGCACTAAATGCCTATTTCCAGGAAAGTGTTAGAGGTTAAAATGTGGTTTAATTTTTATTCTTTTATTTGTTGTATAATTATTTTTGACTCTACGATTCTATAACGTCCCAACATTACACCAACATTTTTATCAAAAGTATGCGATTGGTTTGGAATAACTTTATGATACAGAGTTCAACTTTTTGTTTAACAAAATACGACATTATTGATTTCTTTGTCTAGGAAGAAATAATTGTATTAAAAAAAATGGTTTTCATGAAAACAGTTTTTAAATTGAATATCTTAAATATTCCCAAAATAAAATCTATCTCTCTTTTGTGTACGAAAATCTCTAATGATGATGATGTTGCGGAATATTTTTAAATTCTGTCAAGTGGAAAATACTATTAGCACATTCACTATCAGGCGTGTGCCTTTTGTTTTTTTTCAATTTTTCTCGTTCCAGACAGCGACGCCATTTTGATCAAAGATTATTATTGTTAGACGCATTTAAAAGGATAATCAACTTTGTTTACATATATGAGTGACATGATCATATACAAAAACAAAAGAGACAAACACTATATATTTTATTTTGACAACATGAAAAAGGCAATATAAATCAATTTCGGGGTAACAAACGAGAAAGTATTTAATGTTACACGCACGAATCATTATAATCATTATTGTCATTTTGTTAGAAAGTGTTCATTTAATTTCCGGATTTTTCTTCTGTGTTATAAAAAATAAAATGAAAATGAAATTATTGAAAGGAAATGGTGAAAAATATTTTATCTGGTATAAAAGAATATTCATATATACGCATTATTATGGATACGAGAAAAATGAAAACTTTTGACGTTTCCAAATTTTATTTTTAAATATCATTTGTATTATGTTTTGTAAAATTTTGTTATTCAAAAACCTTAAGCCAATATGAAAATGAATTTAACTTATAAATATTTTAAGCATGCTAAAAAGTTAATTTAAAATAAAAATGAGTCCTAAACGAGGGATTCTTCTGCGATATCTTTATTTTCTAATTATATGAAATGATGTTATTTGGTTTTTCGGGTACTGCTTTCTACTTACTGGCTGAGCTGGTATAATTAGATAAAGTAAATCAAAAAATTTATGAATGTAAAAAGCCAGAATTTTACTTTACACAGCTTTGTATAGTAAACCAGATGTTTTATTATTTTTTGTTGCCGTTTATTCCAATTTCGTTGGCAAACATAAACAATTTACCTACAATCAATTTACACTTTGCGTTATACACGTAGACGTAACGTTGTTTTTCGAAACATACATAGTACACACAACAAACAATAAAATAAAGTTATTGCCAACAATTACTTGCAAAATAATAAAAGTAAGAAATTTGTGGAAAACCTAATGAAAATGTAATGAGAAAGAGTTTTCATTCTGTTGTTTTCTTCATCTTAAGAAAATATAAAAGCGAGAAGCAAAACAAACAATTAATTTATTTTTATTTTTTTGATAGTTTCTTTCTTGTTTTGCGTATTCTCAAGATTAAGATGAAAATGATAATGATGTTGTTTTGTTTATTTAAGAAAATTGAAAGAACCGTTTAGTTTGTTATGGTATGAATCGGTTACAGTATACGTATGCATAGTGAGTTCTAAAAGTAGTCTATGGAGTTAGGGGGAGGTAGATAATTTTGTTTGATTATCAAATTATTTATCTTGTAAATATTAATTTTGTTTTATTTGTTGAAAAACATTAAGTTTAATTATACCGCCCATCCCCCCGCTATTAGAAGCCGACTCATTAAATCGTATTAAATGTATGGGATGTTCCGCCGTGTACTGTATTTGTATTCGATTTATACCAATATAATGAATATCATTCACAAATTAATATTTGTATTTAGTAGAGACGGGGGTTATGGAAACTGACTTTATCCTTAATTTTTGAAAGACATTTATCTGATGTGATTAGATTTTCATGGAAAATTTTTTGAAAGAAAAATTTATCAAGATTTCTATCTCTATAATGAATGAGTGAAATGATGGACAGTTTTGAAAAATTAACGAAAGGCATCGAAATGGGTATAATCTATTGGCTTATGTGATGAGCTGTGTAAAATCAATATGTCAGCCGTAGCCATTTTGTTGGTTCTTATAATAACTTTTATTATAATATTATGAAGGGGGCGAATAATTTATTATTTATACGAACAATTTTATTTTTGGAACTGTGAAGCGACATTTGAAATCTTGTTTGAATTTATTAAGATAAAAAATTGATCATACGTTATATTGAATAATTCATATGGAAACAATTTTTTGAGATGCCGAAAAGATAAGATAAGTGACGATAATATTTTGATAAAACACTGAAGTATTTGATATTTACTGTTGTTAATTATCTAGGCCAAGGAAGATATCCAAAAAGATGGGAACTTCGTTGTTTCATAGGGTGGTCAAAACTTTTGATTCATTTTTAAAATACAGAGAAGCAAAAGTTTATTTCTGATATAAAGTTTGTAGTTATGAATTTTAGTCTTTTTAGTCAAAGTCTAAAGATAATTGAATCTACAAAATTTTATTTTTAACTTTCAAATTTATTTTCTTATAATGTCACTCTTGATTACTTTTGTGACCTTACTGTTCTGTGGTACAACACCCTTTTTATACTCTTTATTTTATACTCTTTGTTTTTTAGTTTTAATTCAGTAATGAATTAAACTTAGGTTTAATTAATTCTACAATTATTATTATATGTTTACTTGCAGCACGTTTACATGCAGCACTAATGTGCTATAGTATCGAAAATTGTATTTTTACAACATTCACACTCTGTTCGATTTTAAAAAGGTGGATAGCAGAAAATAGGCAAACCAGTTTTTTGATTAAATTGGGTGAATTCAGTTGTTCGTTCACGTTTGTAGCCAAGTGAATACGCAATCTATGGCGGGTTCTCTTTCGATCCAAAATGGCCTCAACCGTTAATTACCCAAAAAATTTGGAAGATACAAAAACTTACGATTTGTTGAATGTGAAAATACGACAAGATAAACGTCTCTGGTACGAGTATCACGAATTGGTAAAATTGGTTGTCTTTGGTAACATTCTGGCACATGTCTTAACATGACCTATTGGCATTTCTATCAACGAAGTTTGAAAATACAGCTTAGCTCATTCCTCTTTAATGAGACCACTTAAATTAAAAATTTAGTTGCTGGAATCTAGGAGATATCCCCCTCGAGACTATTTGCTCAAAAGTGCGTGACGATTTGTGTGACATGCGGCACCGTTTTGTTGTAACCAAAGATCATCTAAATCAATTTCGTCCAATTTTGGCCACAAAATAACAGGACACGTTTAGTTTTTGTGACCGACGCCCCCAAGAGAGCTCTTCACGAACATTTTCACTTAAAGTTGCAACTGTTTTACGAGTACGAACTGGACGATGGGTGTTCATTTGCTCTACGCCCTGCAACTGATCCAGTTTCTTCAAAATGTTCAACAATTTTGCAAATTCCAGGCTCTGTAGGACGCCAATGTTGCCGAAAATCGTCACATATTTTACGGAATATTTTTTTACAGAACGCCCGTTTTCGTAATAAGTTTGGATAATCGGGGTGGACAAAACTAATTATTTGATGGGAAAAATTCACCTCCAGGTGAGTAATTTTAAAATTAGTAATGATATACGAATATTAATATACTCGTAATTTATGTAGATGATATTACGTACATAGGCTTATGGGGGTGGGCAAAATTCATCATCAGATGGACAAATCTGTTACATAAGTCATTTGTTTAAACTGATTATTGTGATTGAAGTGTAATTGAACTCAAAGGCTTCTAGGTATGAACAACTTTTTAATTGGATGACAAAGTTTGACTTAAGGTGGGCAAAGTAATTACATAACGGCTCCCCTAAATTTGCTTTTGGGACGGTGGCTAAAATTTTATTTTAACGGTTTTTGGAAGGTGGGAGAACTTGTTAATGAAGGAGGCTTGATATAAATAAATTACTTTCCACTCAAACATATCATATAAAGTATAAATAATAAAACACAGAATAATTGAGAAATTGGTTTGACATTTATTCCAGGTGCAGCACACATGTTACATTTAATTATGGAATTCGATGTCGTTTATATGACCACTACGAACCGGTTGCAGTGATCGATACTTTGAAGCCACTTTTCCACCATACTTTTACACATATCGGCCGGAACGTTGGCAACTTCGCCAACGTGCCTGAGCTAACGTAACCCCATAAAAAGAAATCCAACGGCGTTAAATCGCATGGGCGAGGTGGCCGTTGGGTTTCTTTTACCATAGTTCCCTCCAATAGACCACTTGTTTGACCAACTGTGTGACATGTGGCATCATCTTGTTGGAACCACATATCATTGATATCAAGCCCATCCATTTCTGAGCAAAAATAATCTTCCAACATGGAACAATAGCGAACTCCATTGACCGTAACATGGCAATCATTTTCATTGACGAAAAAATATGGTCCAATTACACCACCGGCATAAATTCATACTACACGGTCATTTTTTGTGGTTGTAATGGAGTCTCTTGAAGCACATGTGGGCTTGTTGCTGTCCAATAACGCATATTTTGCTTATTGACAAAGGCATTAGGCAAAAATGAGTTTCATCGCTGAAGATGATTTTTCGATGAAATTCAGGATTTTCTTCGAATTTTAGCACAGTCCAATCGGATAAGTTTCGGCGTTTCTTCTGTTCTGACTTAATTTGGTCTTATAAGGGTGTGAGCTAAGATCTTTACGCAAAATTCGCCACAAAGTGGCTTGAGAGGTTCCCAATTCCTGTAAACGAAGCACTGAAGGGGAGCATTACTTCCTGAAGCACTAACGGCTGTGATATTTTCGGTGCATTTCTCACTGACACAGGAATATCTAATATCGAATATTTTAACTCGATTTTATCTACTATAGCACGCACAGTCTGTCTGGTGGGACGATTATTACGACCGAAAATTAGAGTAAGCACTCTTAAACTTGCAACCGCTGACTCAAAGTTGCGGTAGTAATTTTTAATAATTTCCAAACGTTGCTCTTCCTGAACTTCACCATGATAAAAATGTTAAGTTTGACTGACGTTTTGACGTTGACAGATCTTCAAAAACATTCAAGAGTGCTTTTGTATTAAAAAATAAAATTGTTATGTCCTCTATTGGAAAATCCGTTATATCGATAAATGATATCACGTTTCCCATTTTTGGTTGCTAGCCACTAGATGTACTATCTGCATTACCGATTTTTATTTACTTTCAGCTAGGAACTTTGGGCCACCTCTATAAAAATCTAAAAAAAGGATTTGTGATTTAAAAAATATTTCTCACTCACCCACTAGCGGGGCACATCATCTTTACGCACTATAAAATCCTCCATTTTATGTATCAATATAATTTTATTTTATTATGATGATAACCCGTTTTTTCGTCGAAATTTAAATAATACCAACGGTAAAAATAGAAATAAAAACGTAATTAATTCTTATATAATCCCGTTATAGTGTATAGGCGAGTCACGTGAAAATGTATAATATTTCCGGGTGTGATTATGCACCTGTGCCACACTTGAATGTGTCAGCGTGATAACCACAACGAATACGCTCGCAAACACTAAACTTAAGAATACCGTCATTATAATACAAACAATTTTATTCCGTTTCCGTTTATTATCATTATTGTTATCATTAATAATATCTGTATCCGTTAGTGTCTTATCGCTATCTAAAATTTTTTTATTTAATTTTAAACTATTACTATTACTATTATTGTCTAGATCTGGATCTATTATATCATTGGTATTACTATTACTTAGATTACTACTATTCGATTGGGATAGTGTTAGCGATGATTTTTTCTTTTTCGTTGATTTACGCCGTAAATTTGTGTTGAGCGCCCCGGCGGCCGTTCCTAATGTACCAATGGAATTTTTTCGCTGATGATGTTGTTGCAATTTCAGACTTTGATGGCGAAAATTACGTACCATATGATTGTAATCGGTATGGTGATCGATAAGCGGGGATTGAATAATGGGCGAACGTTCAATGTGATCCAGGTCGTCCAGATCGTATGACAATTTATGGTGATGGTTATGATCCATTCGGCGTATTGGACTTTTTTTGATATTGTGAAAACCGTCATCGGACGGAAAAAGCGTATTTGAATCGCGACGATTACTGGCACCACTGACACCACCACCGACACCGCCGAACGATTGTATCGATGACGTGAGGTTTGTGGTATTGGTCGAATCGAAACTGTTTGCGGGATAACCAATATCGGTGATAAAACTTTTCGATTTTTTTGCCTGTATCATCAGGTTCTCTTTGTTATTACGAAATTTAAGGCTTGCACTGTGTAATCGACGTATATTTTGTGCGGTATCAAATAGTCGACTAGACGAACCGGTCGTCTGTGATTGTGATTTATTTAGAATGTGTTGCAAATCATCCGATTGATTATTACTATGGTTCATATAAAAACTATTCGCATTCCGTTGGCTACGTTTAAATTGCGTTTTAGGATCGATCATAAAATTTTCCATTGTATTGCCACGACTTAATAAATATTTTTTATTGATCGATGATGATGAGGCGGTTCCCGTCACACCGACCATCGGTTGCACTCCATGCTGTTTACGTTGATAGTCCAGATACAAATCATTGTTACTATTATCAATACTTAAATTATGCGAACGATATAGATCGTTCTCGATCGACACGTTCGCCGAATTAAATTTTATTTTTGATTGTGCTTGTTGCAGTAAATGGGTTGGATCAATGTAGATTTCATCGTTAAATGATCGGCACTTGATAGCATCCTTTTTATTTAAATTACTAGTGTTACTACTACCACCTAACCTTAAATTATTATTATCGTTACTATGATGTTCGACGAACGAACGGTGCATGCGACAATTTCGCCGTGTCTGGGGTGATTGTTCATCGAATGTTTGGTTCATTTGTTGTGATAATAAAAAATTTTGTCGTAGCTTTGCTGTATTTATACTATTATTACTATTACTATTGTTCGTGGTACTCCTTGATACAAGAAGATGATCACGATAATCGTTAGTTGTTGCGATGTAATCGTCGATTGCATCGTCGTTGGTATGATGAAATGAGTGCGTTTTTCGAAGAAGATAGCCGCTTGGATTTTGCACGTCTAATGTATCCGATCGCCGAAAACTCGATTTACGTAGATGGGGACAACCCATTTCATCCAAATAAAAAATTTTGTTATCCCGATCATTCGGATTGTACTGTTCGGATAGTAAATGCTTATTGGCCGTCGATAACGATTGTGACGATGATGACTGTGTTATAACGGTCGGCGGTAATTGTAAAATCGATGACTGTTGTCGCCTCAGTAAATGATGATTTGATGTTTTAGTTGTTGTTATAATAGCGGCTGGTTCATCAATTATAATCGGGTTATTATCGATAAGAAGTGACGAGGATGATAGTGACGAAGGCTTTTGAGGCAGATAATTTTCAATTGCAACAGATATCGTCCGATCGGCTGATTTTAATCGGGGCGGTTTTTTTTTACTATTTATCCCGCCAATCAGGATGCCACTCGTCGGCGGTAATTTTAAGCTATCATCCATTTTATAATTGTAGTAAGCAATTTTGACCCACTTTTATTGTAACTCGACCGCCAGAAAAAATATTTAGGAAACACAATTTCTATGCGTTACACGGAAGACTTGTATGTTTATTTAAAAAAAATAAAATTATTATAAATGTTTCGTGTTATTGTCACTTTAAAAATAAAATTAAAACATTATTTCATTTTAAATTATATTTTGACTTTTCCTCTTTAACAGTACATAATTTTTGTTTGTTACATTCGTTATATTTTGACTTTGGAATTGTGCTAAAAGTAAACAGAAAGAAAAAAATCATAAATAAATAATAAATTAAATTATATTTAATAAAAATTAATTGTTATTTGGTTTGCTTATTTATTTTAGTTGTTCACAACATCAAATTAAATAAAAACAGAGGCAAATAAAAAAATATAAAAAAACAAAAGATAATTAAAAAAATTGTTTGTTGTTTGTTTTGGGAACGCACCCCATAAATTGTTTGTATGTTTATTCATATATCTTTTGTTTATATTAATTCTAAGAAAGTTGATTAAATCCATTATTTATTATTCTTCTCTCGGAAGGTTACGTAAGTATGAAAATTATAATTAAATCGATTTTAACTTTATATTAAATCTACTAACATGGAAACTAAATTTGACAGACTATCAAATTTAGTTCTCCTTATGGTATACACAGTACCAGAGATACAGCGACAAAATACATCAACAAAATACATTTGTTTTCCGGCGATGTCGCTTTGGTAAACTTGTGTTTAAAAGCATTAGCGTTGAAAAGACAAAACAAGAAAAACCCTAAAATAATTCATTTACTTTTCATAATTTTTTTACAAATACATTGTGTACAACATTCAGATTTGGTTGAAATTCTAGACTGATTACTTGATACCAACATAATAATCTCAAACTAGCATTGCAGCGAGGGCGACAGAATTAGAAATAATTTTTTAAAAAATTCGCTGATAATATTGTCGTCGACATTAGTTGTATTGGTTGTCAGTCATTCTGTTTGTACCTTTAACTCGAAAACTTTATGCCATTCTCTATATTGTTAAATTGCCTTAGAAGAAAAAACAAAAAATAAAATCTAAAAAATTTGGTAGATATTTGCCGAGTTTTTTTGCCGCCCGATAAATGTATCTGGAGCACCCAATTTTCTATGTCAAAACTTATATTTAGCGCGCTATGTTTGCATATAATTAATTCATTTAATTCCAAATTAATATTTTACATTCAACTTTTTAGTTAAAAATCGATATAACAATATTTTGTTCTACCTATTTATCGGGCGCCGCTGGTGGGAGTAGCTATTTTTCAATGGGAAATTTGGTTTGTACAACCCTTAAACCATAGTAAACTTAACCTTACAATAAAAATTGAAAACCTAGCAAGCTGAATTCTAGTTTATAACGTCATGCCAAAATAAATGTCAATGGGTTACAGGTCGTTAAAAGTTTGTGTCATGGATGCATTTTTTTAATTTGAATGGTACAGCGACAATACGGGTAGTAGTAGGGAACTTTGGATAGATAACTTCCCTTTCAGTGGCCCGGATAGCGAATAAAAAACCACAGCAATTGAAACAATGTAAATTTTCTCCACATTATATATGGGGCGTTTATTTTTTGGCAAAATTCATTTTCATTCTAATCGCATTAAAACAAATGAAACATTTTGACCCGAATTTTTGTTATGTTTTTAGTTTGTGTTAATAGTATTATAATACCAGCTGCACAAAATAATTGCTGAAAACTTGTTGCAAAGAATCCCCATTTTAAAATTTTGTTTGTTGGTGAAGAGCGACGAGACGAAAAAAACACGATGTGCCGCTCCACACAGTGCGGCAACACGATACGTTTTTCTCCGTCTATTACCTCTACGCCTATAAACAAAATGTTAAAGTGTGTTTTTTGCAGCACGTGTTGTATACTCACTAACACAACAGACAAAACAAAAAATAACTGTAGGGTCAGAATTTTTTTTGTTTTTACTTGATTAGTATGAAAATTGAACTTTGGCAAAAAAATAAACGGGGAATTTTACATTTTGTTTCAATACCTACTAGATTTTCTAAATTTAATTTTTTTGTTTTTGATGTGTAAACATCTTTACTCGCGCCTACACAAATTTTTGAATTAGTTTTTCGAAATAAAAAAGAAGTGTTTAATAAAATGTGTTTATTAAGAACTAGAGTAAACTTGTAAATAAGCCGAACGGAAATGACGAAAAATAAAATTAATAACAATAAAAACAATTTTGTACTATACATGGTCTATGTGTATGTACGAGGGCGGATTGAAAATGAAACTACCTAGCGCTAGATGGCAGCACAAACACAAATATTTTTTGTTTTTTTTGAAATTGCGATCTGTCAAACGTCAGCTGTTAAAATTTCACCCAAATTCATCGATTAGTTTATTTGTTGTAGTCGTTTGAAGTAAGCAACTTTTGTGTTTCTTGAAAAATGGAAAAAAACGAATTTCGTGCAGTGATTAAACACTATTATTTGAAAGGGAAAACGGCGAAAGAGACAAAAGAAAAGCTCGATAAACATTACGGTGAGTCTGCTCCGTCAGATTATATGGTAAAATATTGGATTGCTGAATTTAAACGCGGTCGAAGAAGCACTGCAACAATACCATCAACAGGAAGGCCAAAAGAGGTGGTTACTGAAGGAAATATCAAGAAAATCCTCGATATCGTTATGAATGATCGCCGAGTCAAGTGGCGTGAGATTGTTGAAATGGTAAACATATCATATGAACGTGTGGTCAACATTTTGCATGAACATTTGCATATGTAAAAGCTATCGGCAAGATGGGTGCCGCGTTTGCTCAGTGTCGAACAAAAACGAGTTCGACAGACCACTTCACACAGCACTAGATACGATGCTAAAATTACGTCAAATACACTTCGAATTGGTTGATCATCCACCTTATAGTCCAGATTTAGCTCCTAGTGACTTTTTCCTGTTTTCAGACTTGAAAAAATGGCTCGCAGGACAAAGATTCATCTCAGACGAAGAAGTGATTATCGAAACTAACGCGTATTTTGAGGGGTTCCCGAAATCGTATTATTCAGATGGTATAAAAAAGTTGGAATATCGTCTTACTAAGTGTGTCGAACTAAATGGAGACTATGTTGAGAAATAAATGGTTTTTGGCAAAAAAAAATTTTGTTTTCCTACTTAGGTAGCTTCATGAAAAATGAAATACGAGTAGAAACCATCGACATTTCCATCGATCAGAAAAAACAAAAAAACGAATAAAAAATTAACAATAATGCGTGTGCCACCACAATTCAACGTTAAAAAATCCACGTTAAAAAAAACACTGTCAACAGCTTGTGTATGTTGCTTTATCACGAGTAACGAGTCTCGGCGGGTTGTTCATTACGTCGGGTCATCTACAAAATGAGCTAGCGCGCTTTACCAGAAAACGGCTAAGTACAGCTCAAGATGTAATGGTAAATTTTGTACGAGATAATAATAACGTCTTCTTTTTAACATTGAACTTGAGTCTCAGGTCACATCACCTCGACCTAACTGATATAGTCACGCAGGGATGCTCAATTCTCTTGCTTTCCGAGACCTGGCTACGCAATGACAAGCATGTTAATATTCCTAATTTTGAATGCTGCGTTCAGTTCCAGAGAGATGGTCAGCGGGCTGCCGGAGTAGCAATATATTGTATAAAATTTCAAGTAGAACTCATAGAGTCACCTCACATAAGAAATTATTTTTTGACAAACAACTGGTATGAGCTAAACTTCAGCTTCCCAATGGGAATAAGATGCTTTTGGTAATTGTATACATCTCGGCGAATAAAGCTATCGAAGACAATATCAAGTTCATACGGTTCGTCCTTGCTTCATATTCTGAAGGAATTTCAAAAAATTCTCCAAGGAGACTATCAACTTTTGCCAATGATTATGGGCGGGGATTTCAATGTTAATTTTGCTTCTCCTCAAGCTGAACCACTTATAAACTTCCTGCGAGACGAATTCAATTTGCACATGAACTCAGATCGAAATATATCTACTACGAGATATGGGACGACCATTGATGCAGTATTTCAAAGAAAATTAGAAAAGTTAGAGTTTACAGTATATGTATCTTATTTTAGCTACCATAAGCCAATTGCGTCAATTATACCGGAAGAGTAATGGACCAATTTGACGATAATAAACAAATGAAAAATCTGGTAGTAAAATTTCATTTCTTCTTCCTTCAAAGTAATCTCCTTGAGAGTATAGTAGTTCTCTACGTTTTGCTTAAGCACCCAATATAAAATGAAAATGATTTTAGGTGCTGCACTCGCGTTTTGCGTGGAGAGTCAAGTGCTGTTTGAGTTTTGTTTTAAAATGCAATGTATGGAAAGGCTACATGAAATACATTGTAGGGTTGAACATCAATTTTGATTTATATATTATTGCGAATTTTACTCGGCACAAGCATATCTCTCGGTGGTCCAGTGGTTAAGGCATAGACCACAAAGTGTTGCCAACCCAAAGCTCGGGAGTTCGAATCTTGTCAGAGTTCATAATGTTATTGAGACGATTCAAGATCAAGTATTGCTCCAATTTGATATTCTATGTGGAGGGGAATGTGAAGATAACGAAAGCAATTGTAAACGGCGGCGTAATCATAATCGAAAACACTGGAATTAACAACGGGCGTGAATCATCAAAGCATGTGATAAAAGTGATTTACAATTGCAAAATCGCCAAATACAATAGAAAGAATAATCTCTAACAGCAATATACAAGTATAATAAGCGCGAGCAATTTGGGTCGCAGAAATAGTTGTAATTTAGCCAAGTAAACAGTGCAACTCAAAAAGTGAAAAGTAAACAGAGCGACGAACAAGTAGTGAAAAGAGTAAAAGTTTCACTAATTAATGAATTGCTGCAAAAATTAAAGTGTGTTGGAAAATAAACTTTGTTGTAACTTAAATCGCTGAGTTGTTAATTTCCAAAGCGAGTACGAATCTCTATATCGAACAGGCGAAATTCGTAAAAATATATGGAAACGAGACTGTTTTATGCTAAATTTAAATCCTACTTTTAGTTCCTTAAATTAAAACTATTCAATAAAATATTTAATAATAACTATTTGGTATCTTGTGGTTTCGGATACAGATACCATTTTACACTGCCAATGGGGAATTTTGACAAGCGGTAATAAGTACTGGAAGAATTTGTTGTGTTGCCACGGTGTCACTCGTCACAACTGAAATTGGATATGTGACGTTAATCAGCGCAGTTGAGATTAACCCATTTTATTTATTTTGAAAATAAAAATTGATTACATGAAATTGGGTGTACAATTAAGGGATGGCAAGATTACGTTATATAGAATTTTACCTCGTATTTGTATGCGTACCTATCTGTTTGTCACTGTATTTAGACAAATTACGACGCCACACCAAATCAATCCTCCCATAAGCACATATCTACCCATACTCGTACAAAACCGTATCGTGCATATGTAATTTTGATTGATTATAAAAAATAAAATATTTTTTGATTGATGTTCATTTTACCTAATAACAGCTTCATCTCACTGTATTATATTGAAATACATCACACATCTATATACATATAATACTTGTTGTGTTTGGTTTTAATTAATTTACAAGACATGAAAATTTTATGCAAATTTAATTAAAACGATATAAAATAACGAAAACCGGTAATATATAAATATATTATCCTTGAATCGGGAGTAGAGTATGCTGAGATGATGAATATTACGGAGAAAGCGCATGCGGCATTGATACTACTGTTTAAAGCCCCGTAACATTAAAATATGCACGATTTTCACAGCATAATGAGCTTATGATGGTTTGAAGTTACGTTACGTAAATTTTATCTGAAGTGCGGATTTGTACAACTGACTGTCATATGATCATCATGTATATGGATATACGCTGACGTACTAATACGCTTACAACACAAAATTTTGAACCATAAAAAATAATCAAAATAAGAAATATAAACAAAGAAAAGAATTTTTCAACTCACAAAAAGAATATTTCTGTTATTTTTGGAAAAAACAAATGAAGGAAAAAATTTAGTTTTATTTTCTTTAAATTTTCTGAATTTTGTGTTTTTTTCTGTTTAACAAGAAAAGTTTTTTCTTATAAATTGCCCTTAGGGTCTACAAATAAACATAATTATAATACATATAGATACATAGCATGTATATCAAAATAAGTCTTTCAGTGTTCTCCGGTGTCCTTGAATATTTTTATGGATATTTTCTATAAATTTTTTATATTTAAGGATATAAATATTTTGTGAATTTTTCTTTACTGACACGCTCGATGCTTGGACTTTTTTGGCTGTAAAAACTTGAGTAATTAAGTAAGTAACGTCATTCTCCATGAAACGCATTTAGCCGGGTCACACTCTGCGTGCTCAATTAAATTCGTGCAGGATTTACCAATCGACACAGAACTCAATTGCGACACTTGTTTATTTATGTGTAAAATTATTTTCATTTTATTATTTGATTTTTGAGCGCCAGAGATGAGAAACACAGAAATTCAAGTGTAAATGTTCTAGTAGATTTTGAAGACATTCAGCGTGTTCAGTCCGACCAAAATGATAAATATTATCATGATATTTTTTGTGACCCTGACTTCACTCCGTATAATTTTATGTCAAACCCGAGTGAACGACCAAATCGAAAAAACAAATTATAAATTGATTTTGTACTCCAAAATATTGCTGATGCTGTCGTAACAAAAATTTAATATGTGCTAATTCCAATGTGTTTTCACATAGTTGGAGTTTTACCACATCTTTTCTTAGCTAATACAACAAACCCGAGCAGTACATCGTAATTCACGTCGTGTTTAGGTGGCACTTATATGTGTAAAGGCAATCAACTATTATCTGCATGTAACATAAAATCTATGAATTGACGTTCATCTTCTCGCCCAATTCCTGAATACATGAATAATTATAATTACACAACGTCACCTAATCAATCCTTGAGGAAATAAAATTGTTATTTTTATTGTTGATTTTATCCAAGACACCGCTTTGATTTACATATGTGAAAATGTTCACGACTAAGTAATATGTATGATGTTGACACGCGACGCGAAGCATTAAAATGTAAGTTTGCTTTTAATTTATTGCTGTTTAATACGAAAATATGATAATAAAGTTGACCAAACTGTCCTTGCAAAATAATAACGCGAGAACATTAGAAATGAAATGTAAACCAATTTTGGCAGCCAGAATCAAAAATATTCTTGTTTTTTTGTGATAAATGAGTGCGTTTTATGGCAAAACCTAATAAACATATCGTGATATTTTTTATAATTTTTACTCGACTGAACACTAAGAATTTAAAAATAAATGCCTTTGGCATTTAATTCTTTTCAAAAATCAATTTCCTATTAAATTTATTGATTAAAATTTATAGCCTAACTTAAACTTGTCTACCGAATGGTGTCGGTTTCGTCTATACACCCTCATTACACGTAACATAAGTAAAATAGGTTATTTTTATTAATAGCATGGAAATCGTCTTGTTACAGACACCGGACTGAACAGATAGTTAGTGAAAAAGTTAATAAGTCCGTTAGCACAGAACAATCACAATTTATAAATCGAATTTTAGATTAAATTAAAAATCACATAATGAGAATTCTGAAATGGTAAAAATATTAATGTAAACTGATTTCACTGTAATATAAACGGATAGGAAAATTAATTGGAGGATAATTTCTAGAATTTTATTTAATTAGTAATTCACAGCTATCTGTAATTCCAAAATCACGTATTATGCGGCTTATGGAATTTGAAATTCAAATTAATATTTTTGAATTTATTGGTGCTAAGTGGTTGAAAGGAAATACAATTTGCAGTTCAGTTACTGTTGCATCCAACTCAAAATTAATTTAATTTATTTTAACCACTTCCCTCCTCCCTTCTTTTAATACAAATAGGGTAAAGTGGGGCGGTTTCGTCACACCGTATTTGGCTACCTTCACAACGTTCAAAAAATTTGAAAAACGTACTGAATCATGGCATTATTAAATCAAACTTCTTCCTGAAGTTTGACAGTCATCACTGGAAATGCGTCAAAAATACACGTATAATTAATTGAATTTTCCCCCATATTTTTGTAATATTTTATATACATAATGTAAGATTTTTTATGACCAATTTTTTTATGACCAAACATAAATAATTAACTAAATTTGTGGTTTAACAATTTTTTTGATGAATTGGGATACATTCGTCAAGTTCTTACAGGGCAGCTTCATCTGTGACGAATATACCCCATAATATTGCCGAATGTGCCCCATTTATAAAAAAATAATATTGTTTCAAGTTTTTTAAAGGAATAAAAAAATGGTACGTAGTTACAAAAGAAAACCCCAACGGGTTGTGATTTCAGATATCCTGAAACAAATCGAAACACCGACAAGTGTTTCGTTAAAATATAACATTAAAAGGACCACACTAAACTCCAGACCTAAAAAAAATTAGTTCGACCGATCCATTAGCGTTGAATGACTCTGATTCTGGAAATAAGTTGAGTGAAAACGAGCAATTACTTAAAAACAGCTCGAAATACGCAGCTTGCCAAATTTTCACAACATGTCAAGAAAACCAAAAATGCAAGCTATATGAAAAAAAGCACTAAACCGCAATATGGCTTGAGTGATCAGGCTGCTCGTAGATTTGCTTATGGATTGCTCATGGGATACACATAATAAAGCAGGAATAGACTGGCTACTAGGCTTTAAAAAACGGAATTCCCTGGCTTTAAGGGAGGCTGAAAAGACCAGTGTGGGTCGACACAGGAATAGGAATGCCGTGAATGATTTTTTGTCAATCTTAAAGAATGTTTGGCTAAGTTTTCTTTTGGAAACTGGAATTAGCACAGTCGTGGATGGAGGCAAATTCATTTAAAATTGATGTTTTTAATCGTTTCAAAGCTGTTTCTTTTCTTAAACTAGAATACATTTGTGTTGGTTTCGGTGTGACACTAATTACAATACATACTTTATTTTTTGATTCTCTGCTTTCTCACTGTTGTATTTACATTTTTTTTTAAATTCGTACTAAATATTTTTGAATATGGATAGGAAAAATACAATTTATGAATTAAGAAAATCAATTAGACTTAAATCGTCCATAATTTATTAATTTATTATAACGGGTGTTTTTTAAGCCCGATAGAACTTGAAATTGTAAAAAATAACACAAAAAAATAATTTTGTTTATTTTATTCGAAAGATCAATACATGGCATTAATATTTGAAAATGATTTCGGGCATATGAGCACCGCGGCTGTTCTTGACGAGACGCATTCTGGACGTCCAATTTTGAGCCACTTTTTCGAGCATTGTTGGCCGCATGTCACGAATAACACGAACAATGCTGGCGTCCAAGCCGTCAATTGTTGCTGGTTTTTCAGCATAAACCAGTGACTTCACGTAGCCTCACAGGAAATAATCGAGAGGTGTCAAATCGCACGACATTGGAGGCCAATTGACATTTCTCGAAATCAACTTATCGCCAAATTTTGATTTTAATAAGTCGATGGTTGAGGTCGCCGTATGGCATGTAGCGCCATCTTGTTGAAACCACATCTCGTCCGGATCGATGTCATCCATATTTTCAAACAAAAAATCAATGATCATGGTGCGGTAACGATCTCCATTTACCGTAACGCGATTCCTGGCCTGACTTTCAAATTAAATTTTAATAATTTCGTAGCGTTGTTCAAGCGTGAGTCTATTCATGATGATTTGCCAGAGTATATTGAGATCTGCCAGAGTATATTTTTCATAAAAATTTAATTTTTTGTTTTAGTTTTTACAATTTGAAGTTCTATCAGGCTTAAAAAAATACCCGTTATAATAATTAAGATTTTTGTTAACTTGTGAAATTTATTGCCGTCGTAATAAGGAGACAAGGTGTATTATGTTTACTTAGTTATGTTGTCCTCTAGATGTCGACTTAGATTGGCGTCACCAGTAAAAAATGAATGTTGTCACAGGCCAGTACTCTAGAAGGCGGTGTATAATTTATAGAAGACGAGGAACTTATTTTTTATATTTGTATGTGTAATTTTACCATGGCACGCGTGCTTATTTTGCGATTTTAACAAAATTTACAAACTAATTCCAACAATTTGAGATTAGATGATATTATAAATGGATTAACATGAAATAAAAATAATTAGTAAAATCGAAAATAAAAATGTGCATGCATGCTCGTGCGAAAAAAATCGTAACACAAAATGGTTGTGTTGCAGCACTGTGTAAACCAGCACGGTATGTTGATGGAATTGAACTATCATTATTTTCTAAGGGTCTATTTTTTATAGCAACCCGAGCAGGCAGTTCACTGTGGAAACCCTCCTTGTTTTTTTTATTCAACCTGTGTGATTTTACTTTGCACACTGCGTTTTTATTTTTGAATTATTCGTACGTCGTGTATGCTCGGGTCTTAAAATTTTACTCTGAGATGAATGTCAGTGTACAAGAAGAGTGTGCAAAGTAGAAAACAATTTAATATTCTACGCACACCGTTTCGACACAGTACAATCTTTGCTCGGTGTACAATACCCGGAGTGAGCCTTCTTGCTCGGGTTAAATTAAAAAATAGACCCAATATATGGCGTCACAGTTAAAAAATAAATTCACTTGAGAACAAATTTATTTGGCGCAGCAATAACAAAAACAAATTACAACAACATTCGGGTAATTGTCATAAATTACGAAAAAAATAATAGGCCATTTAGTTTTTAATAAATCAGATAAATTCTCCAATGCTTTGTGTAATTCAAAACATCTTTTCATTAAATCGAATACGACAATCGGCGTGTTCAGTGTTCGAAAAAAATGACAAAAATTATCATGATATTTTTTGCGACCCTAACTTCACACCGTATAATTTTATGTCAAAACCGAGTGAACAACCAATTTGAAATAAAATTATAAATTAGTTTTGTACGTCAAAATCCACTTGTCATAACAAATAATCTAATTTCTATTTTAAAGGCGACGACAGCCATTACGTATATGTACCGCACAATTAGCGAATTAGCACAATCGTCTCCAACAACTGCAAAATAAAATTGGAACCACATAAAAAAACGTAGTAATTCTACGTTCTAACGAAATAGAATGATTATCTAGAGGCATTTTTCGGCAAGATGAATCCAGCAATTAATATCGAATTAATTATAATTGTGTAAAGATCACATAAATGTTAGAAAAACCGTAACCTCTCATCACAATAAATTTTTTTAAACAAAATAGGTATATATACTAAAACTTTGACAGTTAGAATCAAAAAATTTCGTGGTTTTTTTGTGATAAATGAGTGCGTTTTATCGCAAAACGTAATGAAAAATATCATGATATATTTTTTATCATTTTTGACCAACTGAACACTAGGAATTATTAATCGATACAAGTTTTATTTACAGTTTCAAATTTTTCGGAATTGATATTCGACTGCCGTATTTTTAAATCACAATTAATCAGCGAATTTATTTACAAATCTATTTTTACTGTTAAACTATCAAATAAATGGAACATTTATTGATTATTTATTATGACGATGCGATTTCAATTATCAATAAATTTTTGCCACTTTTGGCTCATGGACCCTTAAGAGGGGAATAACAAAAATAATTAAATAACAAAATCGAAACCATCGGGTAGAATGTTCTTATTGTATTGATTATAGTTTTTGCCGTTCTATTAAAACCGATTCATTCAGATCGATAGAGTATATGCTAGGAACCTTTAGGTAACAAAATTTTATAGGTTTATTTAGGAATTTGGCTGAAGCTTGTGGCCCGGTATTCTAGTGTGGTAGATTAAAATATCCATAAATTTCTAATAAATAATTCTGTGCAAAATGCGATCTCACTTTAAATCTATTAAGAAAATATTGATTTATTTGTTATTTTTAAAATATTATTGTAATTTGCTATTATTTTGTATATAATAAATCTATTTTAATTTATTATATTTTTTGTATTTCCATTTCTACATAAACAAATGTGTTTTCCTTCCAATCGATTAATTTTCAAATTCCTTTTACGAAAAATATCGGTTGTAATAATTTTTGAATACCGTTTAATACGTTCTCAGCATTAAATTAATTTCTTTTCCTCCCCCCCACAAAATGCTGTAAAATATTTTCACGTCGGAAACCTTTACAAGGACACATAATAATAAAATCCAAACAGGGTTACGGATTTATTTTGGTGATGACATCAGCTGTAAAATATTTATAAATAAGACACAAACATCTTTTTAATACGTCGATCCCAAATTGGATATTTTTAGGACAACTTTAGTATCTACTCGTATAATGTATACGGTACAGTAAGTATAAGAAATACAATATGTCCTTTGGCAATATATTCCAGAAGTCACAATTTATATTGTATTCCAAATTTCAACACCACCATACACACATAATATTATTATTTCCATTTTGAAGAAAATATCCGTTTCCATTTTTCAGAAATCTTAAAAAACAAAACGAAGAATAATTGAGAAAAATGGATTGACATTTTCTTGTATACAACATAACATTCTAAAGCGAATATCTAGATACGGGCAGAGTAACAGCAGTTCACAAAAGGCTCTTAGTCATTTTTTATAGTATAGAAACGCATAGTCGTATACAATTTGTTTCTTCATTTTCTACAATAAATTTAAAAAAATCAATAAACTGAATTAAAAGAAACTGTCTGGATGCTAGAACGAGCAGACTTAAGAGGCGGGAAGATTGATGACATGCAGTGTTGTGCGTCTACGCATACTTTGGAATTATCTACATGTTGGTAGAAAGTGTAGACAATTAATTTTTGCGTAGACAATGTCGATAATTGGTAGAGTATACCAGGTGTGTAAATACGAAACCGAATTTTTTTAGTAAAAAGTCCACGCTCATCGTATGATAATGATTAAGAGTATTTTGTTCAAAGTATTGCCCATTATTAGTTATAGATTTTTCCCATATTTAATGCAATGCGTGGATGCCACGCCAAAAAACTGTTCTTCTTTTGAGGCAAACCAGTTATCGAGCCATTTTCGTAGGAAGTGAAGTGCTCCTCAGCAAGCCCGTGCCCCATCGATGCAAACAAGTGATAATTGGACGGAGCCAAGTCTGGCGAGTAAAACGCATATGAAAGTATTTCCCAATTAAGTGCTTCCAACGTTTCCATGATCGATTTAGCTTTGTGTGATGGTGCATTATCATGAAGCAAAATCACTTTGTGTTGCCTTTTTTCATATTCTGGTCGTTTTTCACGCAAAGTTCGATTAAAATTGATCATTTGTTGTTGGTAGCGTTCAGCATTTACGGTTTCACCAGGTTTTAGCAGCTCAAAATAAATCACACTCTTCTGATCCCAACAAATACAAAGCATTGTCTTCCGTTCTAAGCGATTTGGGCTTGCAGTCGACGTCGATGATTGTCCTGGATCAACCCAAGACATTTTGCGCTTTGGATTCTCAAAATATATCCATTTTTCATCGCCGCAGTCACAATTCGATGGAGAAAATGACTTTATTTTGTATATGGCGAGCAACATTTTGCAAGCGGTTTTCAATTTTCCTGTTGCCTTTCAATCAGTTTATGCGGAACCCAGTTTCCCAGCTTTTGCTGCGAGTCGTTTTTGTGCTTGAGCTTCATCCTCATCCAACAATGCTTACAATTCACGGCCTTTAAACTTTTTTGGTGGTCTCTGATGGGATATATTTCCTTTCACTGGCTTTCGATTGTCGTGTGGTAATGTTATGACTTGATATTGTTGCATAATATCAGCGATAGGATTACTCACGTTGTATGTAATGATACCACTTGTTTCCTCCATTGCCTTTTATAGATAATTTCGTTACCATATCTATCAATTTGTTATTGCCCATGATGATTAGTAGGTTGTAATGCTTGATGAAATCTACACCGATGATTGGTTTGTTTACATCGGCTATGATAAAGTTCCACGTGAACTGTTTGCGAAGTCCGAAATTTAATGATAACCTTTTTTCCCCGTATGTATTAATTTGGGAACCGTTTGCGGCGTACAACAGTTTATTAGAATTTTTGACACAGCTTTGCTTTTCAGCTAGGAGGCATAACGGACACATCTGTACCGGTATCGATTAAACATTTTATGTTTGTCGAACGATCGGCAACGTATAATCGATTTATTTGAATTTTTTTAATCACTTCTGCCTCCCCAAGTGATTGATTTTTCAGTTTTTTGATGCGTTGAAACTACACGGCTGGCGACACTTCGTGGCTGAGATGCCGAATCTATTATGATACCAACAATTCTCGTTGATGTATTAGTGGAAGATGGTTTATTATTTTCCCGTCGTACTCTTGATGAGGATCGCGATCGACTCTGAAATTCGATTTTACTGATCCGTTTAGTTAAGCTTTGAATCTGATTTTCAAGCGACGTAACGTATGCCGCCGAATTTGAACCGCTTGCACACGATGAGTATAGCTTAGCTGATGTCACGTTGATGTGAGACGAATCGCATAGCTCGATTAAATTATCCGCCATTTTAGCTATGTCGTCGACCTGGTCATTGCTGGTTGACACGATCATCCTAATTTGTGATGGCAGCTGTTGTAACCACATTTGCTTCAATAATGCGTCGGCTAATTTATTTCCACCTAGTGCCCGCATCTCGTTAAGAAGAGATGACGGTTATTTATCACCCAGCTGTATATCTTCGAGCAACGTTTTGAATTGCGTATGCTCGGAAACTGCGTAGCGTCCCACCAATGTTTTTTTAAGATTGCCGTATTTTTGTTCTGTCGTTGGATTGAGAACAGCCGCGTTTACTTGTGATAAAATACTAGTGTCGACCGCTGTCAATAAAGTATAAAATTTGGTATCATCCTGTTTGATACCGCCAAGTACGAATTGCGCTTCGACTTGCTGGAACGAAATATCGACTTCATTCTTCCAGAACGGTGGCAATTTCACCGACACTCTGTATCACGTTACTTTTATTTTCTTCGCTTGTCATTGTATTTTTTTATTTCGCAAAAATACACAAGAACACGACAAACAAATGTGATTAATCTCATAAATGGATTTTATAGAAAAGTTGATTGAAGTTGCACTAACACTTTTAACAATAGACCGCACTCATTTTTACGTATTTATTCGCGTCGTAGGTCACCAATTGTGGGCTGGTGGTTATTAAATGAAAACACAGCTCACTTTCTTAATTAATTACTTTAATTTTTTAATTTTTTATTAATTATTTTTTTTGAGATGGCGTAATAGCGTCTATCCACTATCAATGTGTAACGCGTTCTTCTTCGTAGCCAAAAAGTTGTTGTTCTTATTTTTGCCAAGAACAAATGCCGATAGATGACAATGTTCGTACCTTAACACTTCGCTGTAATACATTTTTATTTTCTAATTTCACATGGTTTTGTGGTGTCGCCACAAAACTATGACTTAAAATTTTGTTTTAAAATACCTAACGCTGACTATAGGATGATATTATTTTGATCTGTCCAGACCCCACACCTGATAAATGTGATATATACTGATAATTTGTGTTTATTTTATTTACTCGCATTTTAATGTTTAATGAATATTTCTTTTCGAATTAATGTTCATCAAAAAGTCTACAACAATCGGTTCTTTTTCTTTTTCTTTTATCTAAGCCCTATCAACAAGATATCCAAACTGTACCCAATCAACCCACATGTGGCTAATCATAAAATACACGGCCAATTCGTGACGAATTAACGAATTAGAAGTTTCCCTTTATATGCAAATCAGCTGCTTTTTCAGCATGTACCTAATTCAGATTTCACCTTATATTCTGCTCATATCGTACATGCTGGAAAATAAATAAAAACATATGTTAAATGGATTAACACCCCTATATACCATATATAATTCCATTATTTATCAAACTAAGATAAATATTAACCCAATTATGTATAGCACAAGTTAGCATCGAAAGTGCTATAAAAGCAACTAACATAATACACCACACCACAAACATATTCAAGAGAAAATCTTTTTGAAAAGAAAATGAGTTTTATGTATGTCTGTAGAATGTATGTACACCAGTATGATTTGTAAAGGTAAATAAATCACTAGAGCTATGTATAAATTCTGAACTCAATCAATTAAGATCATAAAATCATTAATAACTTATATGGCATATTTATCAAACAATGTATGTCAATTATTTATAGGTTTTTCAATGTAAAATTTATTACCTGCATCATAAATGGTTTATGATTTATGGATATCAAATTCTATATGAATAACTATATAGGAGAAACAGTAAAATTTTGATTTTATCAGAATGATAGGCTGATATTCAAGAATTTAATTACTAGGTTCCTGAATAAAGTAATGGACGACTTCATTAATTTAATGATCGCTATTTTACGAATTTTATTTTTATTGTTCAAATCTTAATATTCTGTGCGGACGATGATAGAGATTTAAATCATAACAGTAACTAGGTATTTTTGGCACCACAGTGAAAGTTTGGTCAGAGCACGGCCAGCTCGGGTTGAATTTAAAACAGACTCCTTGTCAGGACATCCTAATACAAGCAAAACCAATAAAATTTTAGACGGTCAGAATTCTGTATTTGTGGTACAGTATAAAACTGATTTTTGGAAAAATCTGGACAATTTTAGATTATGCGTCAAAGACTACTAAATTATTTAAATATTTTGTGTTTCTTTTCCCGTCTCACTCAAGCATTCAATATTAAATAAACATAATTTTACTATTTTACACATACATAGACAAGTACTACATTAGAGTATTACCTAGAGATTGCTTGGAGAAGTAAATGCGGCATATTCAAGTAAAACTCAAGCAGCACTTGCCTCACCACACAGAACTCAAGTGTGGAACTTGCCTATGTATGTGTAAAATTATTTTCATTTTATATTGGTTGTTTCAGCGAAACGGACAGAAAAAACAAAAGTAAAATTTAAAAAATCTAAAATTTATTGAAACAAATGTAAAATACCCCACATTTACTCAGGCGTTTATTTTTTGTCAAAATTCAATTTTGTACTAATCAGGTAAAAATAAAAAATAAATTTTGACCCTAAATTTTTTTATTGTTTCTTCGTGTGCGTTAGAGAGTATACAAGGCGATTCGCACATACAATTATAGTTGCAAACGTGTTTCAAAATTTTCCTTTTTAAAATTATGTTCGTTGGTGAAGAGGTAGGAGACGTAGAAAAAAGCAGCTTCTTGCAGCACTGTCTGAACCGTCAATAAAGTGATAACCACCTCAAACTTATTATCTAACTTGAAGTTAGTGGCAATAGTTACTTATTTTATTATATTTTATTTTGGACGATCACGAAAACGCACTCATTTATCACAAAACAACTAAGAATATTTATGATTATAACTGTAAAATATAACAAAGTGAAGTTAGTAGTTTTTTGCAGGATTTTAATATTTTAAATTGTGATTTATATTTTAATGGTATTATGATATTTACGATTTTGTACGCAAAAAGGCGTGAGTTAGCGAGTTTTATATTTGTATTGTGTTTTTCCTCTCTTGTGTATGTGTATTCTATTTCTCATTTTTACGTGGTAGTCACTAATTAACAAAATTTCTAAAACAACCTAGTAAGCATTCAGAGTTGAGCAATTTCTCAAAAATAAATTAAAAAATTTGATTTATTTTCGGATAGTGTACAACATACGAACGACTTCAAGTGAAATTAATTACTACGATAAATTTCGACTTACTTTCAAAAACATTTGAATTTGCCGAAAGTTAAAGTTAAAATTTAACCATTTTAAAATGGCTGCAACCTTGATGAGACACAGAAAAGCCTCCAAAATTGTGTCTTGACTAAATACGATATGCTCCCGTAGGCTTGTAACAACATAAAAGACTGACGCTTGTCAAAAATGAGCGGGCTGTCATTAGCCGTTTGGTTGCTACAGCAGCGTGAAATTGGTAACACTTCGAGTGCTGACCCCTGTATACGGAGCCGCATCGAAGATCTCGTTTCTACTTGCTGGAAAATTTGAAAAAGGAAATTTTTGTTTTCATTAATCATTGAAAACGCAGTAACCGTGATGTAAATCTGTAAGGTCATATCAAACTAAATGTCAATGCATAATGCCATATATGGTATTGTAATTATGTGTATAACTAAAAAATTATCAAAAATTTAAGGAATACAAAATATGGCTTAATTATACAATTATTATTGTTCCTAAAAATACAATTTTGTAATATATTGTTTTTATTGGTTTGTGGCCCTTTTTTAAAATTAAAATAATTATTTACTGAGCTTTCGATGTCTATTTTCAATTTTGTAGTTATAAATAAAGATTACTTTCGAATATGAAACATAACTAAAAAATTTGAAAGATTTTTTATGTGTTGCTCTTGAATGAACTACATACCTTCATCATGTTACATTTGGGTTTTACACGGGGTCTACACTATGCAAAATTGCTGAGATTTTCTCTCACGAGAATAAATTTATGAATGTATGTGTAAGAATGTTATACAAATTTTGAAACTCTCAGCAAATCATCATGATCATATTTTACGAAAAAATTTCATTATGTACCATGAAATTTTTATGAAATGTTAAATTAAAATACACTTTAAGGTTTTGTTTTGTCATTTTAATGTACACTTACAGTGGTTTTATTTTTATTTTATTTTTATAAAAGTAATTTTATTTTTATAGAAGTAAGTATTAATTGTCCAGTGGATATCCTTTGAAGGCCAATTAATAAGCCCTTTTCGTTCTTACACATACTACGCATTCACACAATTACGAGGGTCTTAGTTGTGTTTATTAACATCACCGATCGTAATCGATGACGAAAATTCGCTTTGCATCCAGCCTCTGGTATGATTCGAACCCAGTACCTCCCAGTCCAAGTGCCGAAGCTTTAATCACTGCACCACGTGTCCGGTCGTATTTAGACCTTGACATAAATTGCAGCTGTATTTATTTGTTAACAACCTGACTTATTTAAAATGGCAGTTTTTAATACTGAAAATACAATAAAATTATTCCATTTGTACAAAAGTAATGAATGTCTATGGAAGATTAGAAATAAAAATTTCAGACGAAATGACCTAAAAAGTTCTGTGCTCCAGGAAATAGCAGACAAATTAAAAATAGGTGAATACCTTGTAAAAAAATGTAGAAATTTACGGAGCACTTATGTGGGTAAAAAGAAAAATTAGAAAAACAAAAAAAATCTGGAAGTGGTGTTGATGCATACAAAACAAAGTTGTACTTATTCGACGAGATCAGATTATTAGACGAAGTAATTGTTTTGGTAGTCCCATTGGTACGTCCCCCCCCCGACACAGAAATTAGCAATGGTGTCTCGTATTTTATGCTCTATCTTGGTGAAGCTTGCAATACTTTCATTTTCGGGTACCACACTGGTCGGTAAACTAGTTGGTCGAATATCATCGCAATTGACTCGCGCAGTTATAGGTTTTGTGTGTAGAACACAACAAACTTTGACAATCATATCAACCATTTCAAGTTTCACATCCATTGGTCTGTGGAATATTCTATATGTATTTTGTATATAATACAGTAGGAACCTCTGGTACAAAATGACATATAGATTTCCGTGAAACTCTGGAAAGATATTCTAATGAATGGTATGAATCTCCGGTAGCTATGTATCTCAGGGTTATAGCCAAGCGAATCTGAGCACTCACGGCTTGCCGAAACGTGGTGCGTTTTTTTCAATTTCATGTTGCACCTAAAATAAAGTTGTTTTAAATTAAATATTTGTAACGTGTAACCCATGACTTGGGTTCGCCACTAGTTGAAATTTTAATACCGTCTCTGGAGAGGTAACACTCGTCGAGCTTCCCTCAACATGTTGGACCTCTTCCTTCCCCTCTCGGGTTGCGCGGTACACGGTTCTTCCCCGGCCTCGTCCTTCTTGAACACCTTAAGTGTTATTGCACCGAAGCTGACATTTATTACATCTTTGGTTTTTGACAGGGGAGCAAGAAATTTTCTATTGGTTATCATAATAGATAATCTGAAACTGCCCTTGGGTTCCTCCTGCTTCATAATCCTCCAGTTCTTCGTCGGAAGATCCGGACTACAAACCTGGATAATCTTCAAGGATTCTTCCAGGCTACCCGGCTCTGTAGGAATCCAGACTATTGCCCTAGGTCTGCTATGTATTTCCTCCTTAGGAACTGCCCTGAGCTTGGCTCCTGGCCCTACATTCTGATCAAGTGACAAATGAGAATTTTTTGTGACATTGTACTAAAAATTCTGCACAATTTTGTGACAATATACTTGTGAGTACTAAATCGCGATTCGTATGGAGTGACTTTTCCAAAATGTCACAAAATTTTTATTGCAAATAATTTAAAAAAAATTAGTTTCATATATTAATTAATATTTGTTATGCCTATATTTTTATAGCTGAAAATGGGAATAATCCAAGCGGATTGTTAGTGTATCCAATGACCGCCCAAAAGGAATTGATAATTAGTTTTTTGGGAAATAATTTGGAAACAGCGTGAAACCCCTAATTATTATAAATCAACTCTTATTATAATAAAAATGTGTAAATTTTATTTAATTTTTAGATTCACGTCCGTTGATGGTAACCAATAAATTAACGCGATTGGGGGAAACTTGCTTGATAAATAAACCAATTGGAAGGAGCTGTAAAAATGCATCTCAGTGGAAAAAATATTTGGAAGATTTAAAGTATTAAAACGTACACGTAAATTCTATATAAATATAACTAATTAATATATTTTGATTAGAGTAAGAATTAAAAAAAACTACAGTAATAAATGCTAGACTGAACCAAAATGGTATAAATGGCTCAGCTATTCCCGATGCTATTGATGGCGATGGTGAGACGCCCGAATTCTGGGTGCAATAGGTAATATAGGCATGCATTGAAATTAATATTTTACCGCAGACAACCTCAAGAAAAATTTCGGATGTGGTACCACCTCTGAGGACAAATTATGGTAACAATAAAAGGGACGGGGTGCGGTATATCGAGTAACCCAAAAAAGGTAGACGCCACTGGAAAAATTATTTCGAGGAAATAATTAGTCTTAAAAAACGAAAACTAGATGTACTTGAGCGGATTGCAAAAACGAAAGAAGCGGTACTAGCAGTTAAAAAACGAAAATTAGCCATAATATGGGCATTGAAGAATTGTCTTTGGAGGCACAGTTCTTAAACCCGTTGAATTCCATTTCGGATTAATATAATTAAAGTATATAGATAGTGTATATAAGCGACGTTGTGATTAAACTATTTTTTTTATAAATCTGACAAGAACTGAAATAAACTTGAATTAAAGACCACCGTTGCTTAATTTTAAAAAATTTATTTTTTCAGATCAATACATTTTATTTTTTTATATTTAAAAGTACACCAATACCTCCATATACGGCCAAAATCGGTTCAAAACGTCAAAACTACAAAATAACCTTTTACTGTATCTGTTATAACTTAAAAATGTAGCTGTTGTAAACTACTGTAAATGTCATTTGATCCGAATCGTAAATTTTCAGTGACTTCAATTTGTACATTGTCATTTTGTTGGAATCTCCCCTGGTCGTACCTCGCCCAACTCCTCGATAAGAAAGCCGATCTCTGAACTGCGTACGCGGTCAACTTCAGGCGTCGCTGATACCAACCTCCGTTGTCCATGTTGTCCAAGCACTTTGAGAAAACGAGGTTAAGTACATTAAACACCAACCTTCATTTTTCTCCTGTGATGCTCCCCTCCTCATGGCTCGCGTGCACGACGACTATGAAGCTTCGCCCGTTTCCTCACGTCATCCAGACATCGATGCTCCTCTTCGTTAGATCTCTGCCTTCTAGTCCCAAGATCCTTCTTGCGTGCATTGCTTCTGCCATGAAACTCTTCGCCCAGTTACCAGATTTTCTCTGTTTCTCAGGCCACTGCTTCGCCGGGACTGTAGCCAGTCTGTCTAAGGCACGGAAGGCCGAACGCCTGGTTCTGTATCTCCGAACCGACGGAACAGTGACTTTCTCTTTCTTACAGTTTGCAAGCCTCGAAACCGCTATTAGCATCACTGATGGCTGGAGTCACAGACCCCTTCGTTCTTGCAGCATTTGAGAAGTGCTGTCCACTTCTTTAATTTTTTTTTTAAGATTCCATATTTGGTTTCACGAGTATCGGAGATAATGATGGTCCACCCATGCTGAGATCCGTATACACGGATAAGGTTATATACAACTGGAGATCGCTAGGTATCCAGAGGGCTCTGTCCAGGACTGGGCAATTATTTTTAGATGCGTCTCCAGCCTGGCTGATCATCGGCACGGTTCGCATAACACCTTGATCCGAATCCTACCCATGCGCCACCAATTAGCGTGACCCGCCCCATACCTAGGTTACTTATTTCACACATTCTTGTTACCAAGAAATGAGAACCTGGAGGCAATTTTAAAATAAAAAGTAATAATTAAAATTTTAAAATTATATTTTTAATTAAGTTTCCAGTATCTTTGTTGTACTGTTTTAACATAAACATCTATAAATTGGTTGACACTGCACCTTATATACGTACATTTCTCATATAATACGTCTATCATTGACAGGCGGCAGGTCTTGTTAACAAATTGAAATATTGACTTGTTCAGTAGCAAAAATTAGTTCACCTTTCGATTCAAATTAGTTGCAGCTGCATTTAAATTCAATAGCAAAGCGGCAGTACGTCTAATACAGGACGAAGTAAAAATGAACATCACAAAAAAGTACATTAAACAAGAACGGATCATTAGTATATTATCAAGTAAAGATTTGCCTTTAGTTAAAGCAATAAAAAAAATGATTGATGTTTGCCTTTAAGTTAAGGCGGCTGTATGGTACTCAAATTATCAAAAACGATGTTTAGTAAAAATCAGTGATTGACCATAAAATATTACCAATTGACCTAAATCTTTCTTTAGCATGAACTTAGATGTATAATTGAGGGATTAATACATGATTAGGTTTCAAAGTTTATCGTTTTTTGAAACGCCAAATCAATATTTTCAATATTTTCCCTCTAAACAGCGACAAAAAACAGCATCAAGGTATTAAGAAACATGAAATTGAGGGATTAATACATGATTATAAAGATTAGTCTTGAAATGATGAAGAAAATGTAAAATTGAGCTTAAAAATATTAAAAATTTAGATTTTTATCGATCGAAAAATTACGTCAAACGATAAGTTTATTTGGTTTTATTTGTTTATTTGTTCTTGTGTCCAAGATAAGTGGTTGTTAATTTATTATAATATGCAATGTTTAGATCAGCAATCATGAGCAATAACCAATTTATTAATTTGTTTTACACATCTAAACAATATAAGTAAAGTTTAGTAAGCAAATCATACGAAATTATGATACTCAAACTTATTAAAGAAACGATCAAGTACATACATTTAGGGGCATTTAAATATCGATACTTAAAAAGAAATTGGTTTTTGTCATTACCATACAGCGTTAAGGCTCAACTTGTAAAAAACGATGTTTTAAAAAACCAATTTTTGACCATAATATTCATTATGTTATGTTATATTGTGTTCAATTCTCAAGCAAAGATTTTTCATTTTGTTTAAATTTTTATTTAATTATTTACTCAAATATTCTATTTTATTAATTTTTGAATTTTGTATAAAAGACCTTAAACAATTTTTAACAATTTCTAAATTATTAGAAATTTTGTTTGTCGAATAATTTCCCCAGAGCTTATGCTATCAGTAATACATGAAGCTTAGCTCGCTGTAATTGTAAAATTTTATAAATATTTTATTTCTAAACATTGATCGTTTAAGGTGTTCAAGTTTCTATCTAGAGCCCAAAATACTATTGGTCAATATACAAGTGTTGGCAGGCATCATTTACCTTACCAGGCCAATGGGCCGAAACGGTTATACTAATTATACGATTATAAATGAGACTAATCATGAAAATAATGAAAGGCAAGTTGATGATTTGTTCATCAGTTGTAACAAATAAATTTCATAATTTCCACTCTGCCTACATTATTAATTTTATTCGGCTAATAAATTTCTATCCTAAATACTTAAACAACATTTTACTTCATTGAAATCATTTTCAAATTTATGTACATAAGTACGATACTTAAGGTAATTTTTATGTTAAATGAATTAGAAAGCAATTGACCGGGGATTATTTAACAATTTAATTTGAATAAAATTGAAAATTCAATGACACAATTACAGAATAATTCGGTTTTATAAAAATACATATAAATTTAGGGTAATTGGGATGTAATTATAATATTAGCTTTAAGGTCAGCAAATAAAGCACCCGGTTTAAATATTCTCGTATTACAGACTGTGTAATCAAAATTTCCACGATAAACAAAAAAAAATTGTTATGTACAATGAACGCCTCATTGAGCTTTTCCAAACTTTATTTTAGTACGATAAAATTGTTTTAATAATAAAATACAAAGTTGATTTTTTTTAATATCGATATCGTATTTTTATTTCAATTTTGAATTCCATGTACGTACTCGTATAAGTACTTTAATGTGCTTTAAAATAAAGCTTTATACATTGTAAATGGAAATCATGTAGCACAGTAGTTGTTTAAAAAAATGTATTGGAAATCATATGAAGAGATACCGACCGGTTTAGATTTAATAATGTAATCACTTCCGCAGTTAAATTTATAGAAAGCGCTTTATTTATGAGCTTAATTAATATTATGCATGGGTAGGCTATGTATGTAGACAATTAAACAAATGGTGTTGTGTATGTAGAGAATGTAGACTATATGTCAAAAATTACTGTTTCTGTTAATAATCAACAAAATTCTATGATTTCTTTATTAATGGAACCATTTCAAGGTGGAGAGCTTCATTTTTATGCCACATTTGATAAAGCTTTAGCCGTTTTGAACCATTTCAAAAAAATCAAAAACAATAGATACTCGTACTTTTGTTAAAAAGTAGAACTTGATACACAGTTAAACTTTTCTATCAAACACAGAGCTGTCAAACTGTTAATGTACTACAAAGAACAACAAAGTTAAAAAATGTTAAACATACAATTTTTTTTCAGATAAGGATACATCTACTGATTATACAAATTCGTCAGTTAATAATCGTTATAAACGTCTTTGTTTGACTGAAGGCTCGCTTGGTATTTCAGATAGTGTAACTCCAACGACAAAAATTAGGTATGATGAGTCTCTTAGCCAAATGCATTTTTGTGGTTGAAACAATAAGCTGGATTTAATTCATGGAAAACAAAATTGGTTCAACATCACATCAATGTGTGGCCGCAACATCTGCCCGTATTGGATGGATACAGTATTTGTTTGGATTATGTATATAAAAGACCGCATATCGGTGAGCGCTTGAAGGCTTATGTTACCCCAAATATTGCCGAAGCAATACTATTGAAAATGGTTTTTGTTAATAATCTTGGATTAGTAACCAAAATACTTTAATTTTGAGAACGGTAATATAAGGTGTGCAAGTAGAAATTCGGCTCTGAAGTTGGTTGCATTAAAATATACTTGAACTCATCCAAATCGCCTGCCATTACGAATATATCTAGGTTTCATTTAAAATTGATGAGATAGATGTCGATAAGCAACATTTACGTCATTGCATTCTATTCTGTTTTCAAATGAAAAAAAAATCTGCTCAAGCTATGAAATTGATTAGTTCGACTTTGAGTGAACATTCTGTGAGTCATTCAATAGTAAGAAAGTGCTTTACAAGACGAAGAACTTAAAGTTTTACTGGATGAAAGTCTGTATCAAACTCAGAAAGAGCTTACGGAATAGTTAGGAATTACTCACCAAGCAATATCACTTCGATCACATGCAACGGGAAAAGTACAGAAGGAAGGAAAATGGGTTCCTCATAAACTGACTGAAGAAAACAAAAAATCGAAGATTTGACATCTGCATGAATTTGCCTTCTCGGTACAAAAGAAAGATTTTTTTGCACAAAATCATTACGGGTGATGAAAAGTGGATTTTATACGATAATCCTAAACGCAGAAAACCCAAGCAAGCCATCAACATTAGTTGCAAAAATGAATATTCATGTCAAGAAAGTATTACTGTGTGTCTGGTGGGATTGGAAAGGAGTCATTTACTACGAGCTTCTGGAACCTGGTCAAACTGTTACAGCTGAACGTTACTAGACCAAATTGTTCAAATTAAGTGATGCTCTGGAGGAGAACAGACCATTTACGGACCAAGGAAGACGGAAGGTGATAGTGAGACAGGAAATCATATACAAAAATTACTTGATGGCTTTTTTGTTTCGAAACCACCAAGTTTCTATCGCGAAGGCATTCATCATCTACCTGAGAAATGGCAAGAGACCATAGATCTTTGTAACAATTATATTTTCAATAAAATTTTGACGAAAAAGACAGAGTTTCTACTTGCACATCTAATACTATCACTTATGGTTAGCATATAGGAATAATACAATTCCGGAATATAAGCTTTGACAATGCACTCATTTTAAAACCATCATTGATCCTGAATAGTGAAAAGTATAAATGGGATCGTTACGAAAGCTTAAATATCTCGCTTTTTCAATATCCCGTATTTCAAAATTTCCAAATGCGATTTCCTATAAAACATAATAACTGTGCCATTTCTTGACCGATCATTGTCAAAATTGAATTATGGGATGTGATGTGCATTTTGAAATGATTTTTAGAATAATTTTTCGGTTCGCTAAGCAAAAATTCCAACTGACCTAAAATTTCAAAATCACACTTTGCAAAATAAAAAATAAATTGTGTATTATCCACAATATATAAAGTTGTTTGTGCTTGTTAAAAATTCGATCTTTAAATTATATGAATCTTTTAATTTCTTAGTCGTTTCTTCTCGCTGCGATCCCTAAATTTATGGAAAAAGCTTAAGTGTGAAGTTTCTCCAGATCAGTCAATGCGTTGAACTGTCCATAGGGTACAGACATTTAGTCTGCACGGCAACACACACAGAAATACACAGAGAACTTCTAAAACCACTTTCTAGTAACTTCAGTGATATGACGAATAGTAAATCTGCAAACTACGTAAAACAAGTTTGTTTGTCAATTTTGAATATCGTACATAAATTACAAGAAACTGAGTCGATAACAGAAGTGAAATCATCAGTGCGTGTTGCCAATTTATGCCAACAAGCCAGCAACAATTCAAAAGTTAAGGGAGAGGTGATAAGGCATATTGTTGGAATAGAGGAGGAATTAACAAGGATGTCATCCTAAATTTGAACAGACGGCTTGATATGTGTCGCCTAAGCCATGGTGAATAAATATTAGCCGATAAAGTCTTTCATGCATAAGCATGATTCAAAAAAGAAATCAAAACCATTCCAACGGAATAGTTTTTTATTTACTATCCACATGGTACAACTCTTACTGGCCCACACTTAAAAATTCAAATGTCCTTTAGTTTATACAAAAAATAAATAAGAACTTTAAAATGCTCAAACCCAAATATGGTTATGTTTGCTTGTTTGTTTCTATATGATGTTTCCATGATCAGATTACAGAACTTCGTTGCGAATATCTTTAAGAATTCCAATTTAATCCTATAAACCAAATTTAATAGTAAATAGTAATGATTTAACCGAATCGTTCAGCATGTTCTTGATTCATAACTTCGATAAACATTTTTGTTAGCATTATACACATACAATTTTAATTTTAAGGGAAGAACAAATCGCCCAGTTCCAAAATTTCATCATATAGAAACTATGAATTAGTACCAGAAACGAATTCGACCATAATGGGCACATTTCTTGTTAGCAACCTAATCACATTCAATTTGATCAAGTTCGAGAAGGAAACGACCGAGTTCCATCAGCGTACACATTTCGTTTTTGAATTATTTTCTACAATCTAAAGGCTTCAATACCAGCCAAAACCTAAAAGGTGTTTCAGTGATACAATTTTTCATACAAAATTTAAGAGTAAAACTCCTTTTAATTTGCAAGTATTCGTACAGCTCAGAAAAGATATGATCATTGCCAGAAAACACTTTGACAAATGTTTATTTTATGTTTAGGCTCAAGCACTTTAGTAAATGTAATTCAATGACAAATTGATTAACTGGTTAAACTTTATTAGTACAGTTTGTTTTTGCCTGAAATGCCTCATTGAAATATGGTATTTCAAAATATTAGTCGTCCGACGGGAGTTCTGCTTAGTCACCTCGAACGTATATGAGATGTTGTGTGAGATTTTCGCCCAACTAAATTTTGTCGTACGCGTCTGATGGAAATTTAACCAAACCATTGAATACATCACTAGCAAAAAATGAAGGCATTGCACTAAAGAAAGCTAATTTTTGTATCGACTATTATATAAAAAAATTCATGATAGAGTTCATGATTGAGGAACTTAAGAAAAAGGCTTATCAAATAGAAAATGCTGTAAACATCTTTAAGAAAGAAAAAATCGAAACTGAACAAGGAGTTCAAATCAACACAAGAGGGCTTCCACTAATTATGCTCACTTTTAATAACAAATGAAAAGTGGAAGATGTGTATAGTATCAAAGCAATAGTTAACATGAGAGTTAAAATTGAACCAGAGCCATTGAACAAAATTTCATACCGCATTGCAAATAATGTCAAGTTTAAAGACTTGATGTGAAAAATTTGTCGAAAAGAATCACACCCAAGTATGTCCAACCAGTAAAGATATTGCTGTAAAATGTGTTAACTGCAAGAAGCCTGTAGCGGTTAGAATATTGCAAATCAATATTCTAATCGGACATATCGCAAACATAACATCTCGTAAACTCATCGCTAACTCATCACTCAACCCTCTGTATGTGCAAACAGAGTAAATGCATCCAACAGATGTACATAGACACGCAAGACGGAAACATAGAATTATATACGATAGAATGAATGTAAAGATTTTCCCCATATAAAATTTGATATTTCATGTGTCACAACACAAGCCAGAGCAGGATGGTTATATAAAAAATGCATATGGCGGTAACATATCTCAAAGAAAAAACCAACCATACTAGTTTTTGTTTTTGTTCAGAGTGACAGTAAAATTTTGCGCAGTTAAAAAATATTGAAGTTATTAATTAAAATATTATAAAATAGTTAGTGGATTGTGTAGTAGTGCATCATTTGTTAATAAAAATTAAAAAATTAAAATTAAATGAAGTGTTTAGTGAATGGCTGCCAAAACACGCTTAGAAAATTACAAAAAGGAATTTCATACCATCGGTAAGTGAAAATTTGAAAATCAAGTGTTTGTACATAATAAATTATGTAAATTATGTTAAAAAGAAAGTGATTTGTGGTAAAAATATTCTTATTTTAATTTAGAAATCAAAAAAAACTAATTAAAAAGTTTTGGTTGTTGTTGTTGAGTTTTTGCTTTTTGTAAACATGTTTTATTACCAGTGCCGCATTTTTCGTATTAGTATGGTTCGAAAAGATGGTGTTGATTCTTTCATGTACTATGTGCTTTTCTTTTCATAATCACTTTTATTTTTGAATAGCATAATTATTAGTTTTTACAGAAATTATATGAAAAACATATTTGTTTAGGATATTAACTTTATGAGTGAGGAATTAGAAAAGAAATGGTTGAACTCAATTGGCTTCGATGTATAAGATGTAAAATTTAAAAATGAGTAAAAATTCAATCATTTGCTCGTTACATTTTGAAAATAATTATTGTATGCCGCAGACAAAAGAGAATCGGTTAATATTTTTAAGAAACGAGTTATTCCCTTGTTGATAAACGAGCCAACGACTAATTTTGACGTCAATGAAAACAATATTAAGTTAAATAGGGCCAATAACTATTTGGATATACATAGATTTATACCTACAATATATTGTAGTTAAGGAAAATACTATTAATTTGTTGTAATAATGAATAAAAATATAATTCAATTTACATAGATTTTTTAATTTTAACTTCCTAACTTCATTGCATTCGGTCGAAAAAAAAATCTAAATACAACCCTCTCTATTTATATGCTTTCGTTTTTCTCTCCGAATTTGTGACGCTTGACAGTTGCTTACATTCATTCTATATAATCTATTTCTATGATTTCTATGGACGGAAACAACATGGCAAGTATTCTAAAACGAAGACAAAAGCAGCACAACGAATATGAAAAAAAGAAGAACGACGATAATTTATTAAATAAAAAAAAAAAATCGTTCCAATCAGTTGGTTCCAACCGGTTACCGGTGAAAGTTGCTACACCACTTGCGCTCATCCACACCACGCAGCACTTAAGCCACTCCGCCATTACATATGGTGGAAAATAATAAATTAAAATATAATACTAATAAAATAAATTAATAAATTATAAATAAAACTACAAATTATATATGTTATAAGCCACTTCTCGCAAGCTACAGAGGCAATCGCCAATGAGCTACAAAGATTAAGAAATAAAACGCGAAAATAAAATCCAGGAATATTGAAAAAAAATAACCAAACTTTCACAAAAGAGGAATCAAAACCTCATGCTAGTAAAACGAGAGAATCACAACTATACTCGCATAGTAATGACAAAACCAGTTATATCGAAGAGCACTGCTGAAGATACGACAGTGCTGCAAAATAAACTAAGAAGCATTGTAGCTCTTAATATTCGGCCTTGTAGCTCTAAGCAACAGGTTAGATAAGCAAGGCCTCTAAACGAAATGACATCCATTCTCCATTAAAATGATACAAACAACCACAAATAAAACATTAAGAATAGTAACCTGGAATGCAAGTGAGCTAATGCAACATATTCCAGAAATTGAAATTTTCCTAAACACTGGAAATAACGGGTGTCCGCCGGGAAGATATACTACTTTGTTTGTTTATGATTTTTATTTGTTTGTTTATGATCTTATATTGATAAATGTTTTATTTAATGTCGGCAATTATGTATGGAATACAATATCAGATAAATGTCCGCCTCTGTTAGCCTCACAAATGCGAACCCTTTTGAGCACATTTTTCATTACATTCTCACACATTTCACGCGGTAATTCATTAATTTCATCACGAATATTTTGTTTGAGTTGCTCAAGCGTTTCTGGTTTGTTTGCATAAGCCTTGCTTTTTAGATATCGCCACAAAAAGAAGTCCGGAGCAGTCGAATCAGGCGACCGTGGAGGCCAATCAACATCACCATTTTTTGAAATAACTTGTTGTGGAAAGAGTTCTCGCAGTAATTCCATTGTAATCCTGGCTGTATGCGATGTGGCACCGTCTTGTTGATACTACATGTTAATCAAGACCAAAGTATGCAGTTGTGGCGTTAAAAAGTTTTCAATCGTACCACGATATCGCTCCCCATTCACAGTTACCGTTACACCGTTTTCATTTTCAAAGAAGTAAGGTCCAATGATTCCTCCTGACCAAATTGCACACCAGACTGTCACTTTTAATGGATGTAAAGGTGACTGAAGAATAATGTGAGGGTTTTCCATTGCCCAGAACCGACTATTCTAGTACGTTTTGTTGGCACGTTGTTTCTCCCAAAAATTTCACGTAACTTTCTCATCGTGACAGTAATCGATGATTGATTTTGATAAAATGTTTTAACGATTAAAACACGATGGTTTATCGAATATTTTTCCATAATAAATTTGCCACGTGTCTACTTCACGACTGTCAAGTATGAACTGTCAATACTAATATTCGCCTAAATGGCGGCAAAACAAAGTAGTATACCTTCCCGGCGGACACCTTGTATATGTAGACGTGTTTAGTATCGGAAACCCATTTTACTTCAACTTCATATCTTAAAATATACGGATACAACTATTACCAGGTCATTCATCAAGTAGAAAGGAAAACAGGAGGATGGTCGGTGGTTATAAAAGAAAACATCAAACACTTTATAGATCTTAAAATTTAAGAGGAATTTATGCAAGTAATCACCGTAAAATTGTCCATAAATAACAACAAGGAATATAGTGTATCGTCAATATATTGCTCCCCAAGATATGAGGTGATTTTAATGCAAAAAACACCTACTGGGTATCAAGAGTAACCTCTAAAATTAAAGAGCGCTGTTTGCAGCAGGAAGACTATGCAATTGTGATTTTGATCCTGGAGATCAACCAACTTATTCGCCTATGGATACAAATTACCCGATATCATAGACTTTTTTTTATCACCAACTACATATAGCTAGAAAGTAGCGAGTGGATTATGTCGGATGACACGTCTGTTATTATGACAATCAGTGCAACGATTGTTAAGAAAACTAGTCCACCATCACTAACTAATAAAAAACCTGCAGGGAGAAATTCCAGAATCTAGCTGAGGATAATAATCTTCAGCTTCACTAATCTTCAGAAGCCAATAAACTCCGATACAGCTAGAAGAAGAACTAGAACAATTCAACAACAGTATACAAGAGGCGGCGTCCCTCAAGTTCAAAGGAAATGTTCCGAAATGTTATTTATCGAGTTACTGGTTGTAGCAAAATGAAAAGTAAGAAAGGCAAAGAAGTCGAACACCAGAATATAAAACAACTTTAAATTTTTTGTCCTAACTGAAGTTGTTAATTAAAGAAAGCAAGAACGAATCCATTAATAAATACCTACGAGTAAGTGGCCTTACTGGGGAAAAATATACCGTTTATGAACTTTGGAGAGCGATGAAAAGTTTAAAACGACCTAACCTTCAAATTCCGCCGATTAAAAATGAAGATGGTACATGAACTATAAGTGCAAAGCAAAAAGCTTCGTTGTTTGCAACCCACCACGAGAACACGTTCCAGCCTCTACCTCGACAATTATTAGAAGAGGAAACCATACTACCATTAAATAAAGTGGATAAATACAATATATTGTGTGTGTACGAGTAATTACACGATAATTTCACGACCTAATTACAGGATAAATAATAAAAGGACAACAGGACATAAACAAGTTTAAAATCAATGGAGAGTCGCAGAAGTAATCATGATACCTAAACCCAACAAAACCCAAATTCGAGAAACTACTCTTAAAGAGATTCAAAGTAATAACAATAGAACAAGTACATCGAATTACAAACATAATTGAAGAAGTATACTTCAAAATAAGAAAGTAAGTTATCTTCTTGGAGTATTTTCTTGGATGTTGCACGCGCCTTTGATAGTGTATGGCATAAAGGCTTGGAATATAAATTACAAAGAAACTTACCAAAGTAGTTTTATGAAATACCAAAAACTTACATATCTACCCGATACTTTTGTGTCAAATTAGATGGCGAATATTCAGAAATATAGAAAATATCAGCAGGAGTACTACAAGGTAGCGTTCTGAGACCAACTTATATTTTAGCAGTCGCTGATAGCATATCAGAATCGAGAAGCAAATTTGATAAAGCTACTAATATTGATGCGTATGCCGTTTTTACACAAATCCACACTTTTTGTGTATGTGTAGTTTCACATTGTTTATAAAACCGTATTCTGGTGACATCTAGCGGATGAAATATCAACGTTTCGTACTAAATATTTCAGTACATGATTTATTTTAGTTTCTTATCAGAATTCATCTGGGCATACGAATTAGTATTTAAAAAACGATAAAAATGTTTATTGTACAATTAAATATATATATATATATATATATATATATATATATATATATATATATATATATATATATATATATATATATATATATATATATATATATATATATATATATATATATATATATATATATATATATATATATATATATATATATATATATATATATATATATATATATATATATATATATATATATATATAAGTAAATATTGGATTGTTATATAACGCTTTAATCGAAAATATGCCGCTAGCAACTGAAATAGCTTTAAAATGTTGTTAAATTGCTCTTCTTGCCTGCAAATTTCCTTCGAATTATTGTAAATGAATTGTGAGCTTGAGCGGAAAGAGATTTGGATTCAGGTTACCTGGACACTTCTAATAGGTTGCTAAATTGCTAATCCAGCCGCAACGAATTTTTGAATTTTTATTTAGAGTTTGGACGAAAATAGTAAACGGCCATTAACACGCCTTTCCAGAGATTTGAACTCTGGTTCCGTAAGCAAATCAAATAGGTTGCTAAATTGCTTATTCAGGATGCCTGGTTGCCGCTTCCCGACCAGGTTAGAAAATTGAGAGTTTGAGCGAAAATAGTAAACGATCATTAACCCGTATTTCCAGAGATTTGGACACAGGTTCCGTAAACATCTAAAATAGTTTGCTAGATTGCTTATTCAGCTAGCCTGATTGCCACTTTCCAACCAGGTCAGCAAATTCGCAGCGAATTTTTGGATTGCTATTTAGAATTTCAACGAAAATGGTTAACGGCCACTAACACGCCTTCCCATAGATTTAGGCTCAATTGGCTGCTAAATTGCTCATCCAGCCAGGGATTGCAACTTCCTGAACAGGTCAGAATCTTTGAAATTATAATTAGTGTTTGAACGAAAATGGTAAACGACCATTAACACGTCTTCTCGGAAATTTTGATTTACTCGTGAGCACTTCTAATAGGTTGCTAAATTGCACATCCAGCCAGTCTAACTGAAATTTCTAAACCAGGATATCTAATTTGTTGCGAATTGTTATAATTCTATTATGATTTTGAACGAAAATGTTAAAATAGAAAAGAATTAATAAATCTAATCAGAATTCGCATGAGAATATTAGTTAATTAGTGTACTAAAATGGTTGTAGTTTTAGCATCCATTAAAAGGTTTGCAACTTTGAAAATTTATACTCGTATATGTAAAATAATTCTTAAACTTCATCAATACAAATTTTATTAATTTATATCTCTTATTTGAATATTTAGTTCGTTAAAATTAAATGAAAATGGTGAAATAGTTTGATTTAGCACTCATATCTTATTTCTTTTAACACTATGCGCCGTAGGTACTTGGCGAAACACATTAACACTTAATAAACACATTGGCTGTGGACCAATTCTCGGGTAAATCGATTAGTACAGTAAATCGAAATTTTAGTACAAATTACTTTTCAAATGGTACTTAAAGGGACTTAAAGGGACATATGGTTCCTAGGAATATACAAAAATTGGTATGTAGGTACACGAACTAATGCTATAAATTTTATTGTTGTTGTTCCAATTATTCGTATTGTTTATACGAATAAATTTAAATTTTTTATTTCTTCAAATTTGTTGCGTAATATACACAATAAAATTAAAAAAAATATTAACAAATAAAACTGTATTCATAAATTTACAAGCGCATTTTTATTTCATGGGAAATGGTAGTGAATATAAAAAAATTATGTCTAAAACCATGGCCGCCATATTTTCATAATTTGTTTAGCAAATGCAAAAACCACTACTATTTACCGTTTGTGTCTTCGCTTTACCCTACTTTTTAGTACAGTATTTCAATTTACCACATACACTGTTAAAAACCGCACTTACCCTAGATTTAACTTAGAATTGGTCCACAGCCATGATACCACTTGTTTATTATTTCGCAAAAAACTTTTTAAAAAATGTTTAAAAAATTACTCGATCGATTTCGACTTGTTAGGTCATCAACAGGAGTATCTACTGATTTGTAAAAATAAAAATTTAGTTAAATATAGTAGAAATAAGCAAAAGAAAATAAAAGAAGGAGGGACAAAAAATAGGTAATAAAAAGTAATCTATTGATCGTTGTTGTTTTTACAGCAGGTAAGCGAGTAGTCATCGGCTGAGTAACAAAATTCAAGGTATAAGATTAGATTTAATTACCCGACGTATTAGTCATATTATTAAGAGCGTGAGAATAGAACAGGGTGGGATCCGTAATTGGTGAGAAACGGATTTCTCTCTGTTCGTTAAGGATATTTTGGTTAAGGAATATGGATTTTTGAATTTCGTAAGATTCTAAGGTATCTAAACGTCTGCTTTTGGGTTGTATATGTAACATGTTTAAATTGTTTAAGCTACCTGTATGATTTTCTAAAGTTAAATGATTATGGAATGTTGATTGATTGCAACCAGATAAATGTCCTTTAGTTCTAACTCCAAAATTTCGCCCAGTCTGTCCAATATAGGAGGAAACAGACTTGGAAAGACGATCAACTCTAGGTTTATTGTTAAAAACCATTTTCTTTATTGCGTGTTGCAAAACTAATATTGGTATAATCGGACACGATGTTGCTTACCCGTTGGCTAGTTTTTCCTATATATTCTAAGCAACGCCAATTTTCCTGCGTTGGATTATCCGATAGATAAACTCTCCTTCTCTGTCACTCTTGCTTCTCATAATACTAACCTCAAAGTGATTAGTGCGATAAAGAAAAAGCTACGTGACCATGACCTGATATCATGTAAAGCTGATAAAGGCAATACCATTACTATGCTCGAAAAAGTCGATTACTGTAATAAAATTCCTGATTTTATTACTGAAAGCAAAACAATAGAGCTTGGTAGGGATCCAACTAGGTTTTTTAAGACTTCTGTCAGTAAGTGTATCAACCAATGCCAAAAGTTGTTTAATGGAACTGGTTGGAAGTGCTCTGTCGTGAATCCATCTGCTCCGATTCTTTATGGTTTACCAAAAATCCACAAGGAGGGCATCCCGATTAGACCAATAGACGCGTATTGCAATGCTCCTGTCTACAAGCTATGTAATGGCTTCATAAACTTTTTCAATGATCATACTAATTTCTTATCGGCTTACTCGGTTAAGAACTCGGTAGAATTGATTAGCAAAATTCAAGACGTCGACATTCCACTACATTCAAAACTAGTTTCGTTTGACGTTGTCAGTTTTTTCACTTCTATTCCAATTAAAACTTTATCTCAAATAGTTTTAGTAATTACTTAGATAGGGATGTTGTAGATGAGGGCTTACGTCGGGAACTGAAGTTGGTCTTTGAGACTTGTATTAAACAAAACTATTTCTGCTTTGATAATACATATTTCAAATTCGCTGATGGTCTACCCATGGGCTCCCCTCTGTCACCTTTGTTAACTGAAATTTTCATGAATTTCTTCGAACAAATGATTTTATCAAACAACAATCCTTATTTTCGTCATATAATCTTTTGGTATAGATATGTTGATGACATACTATGTCTATGGAATGGAACTGATAGACTGTTAAACTTATTCCTTATTTGGTTAAATTCTCAGTATCCCACCATTGATTTTACGTTGGAAAGGGAAGAAAATAAATGTATTAATTTTCTAGATATAACAATAACCAGTATTAATTCTTCTTTAGACTTCAAAATTTATCGGAAACCCACGTATACAGACGATATTATCCCTAGTTCTTCAAACCGTCCGCATAATATTAAAATGTCAGCTTTCCACTCATTTATAGATAGACTAATAAACATCCCTTTGACAAATTCAAGTTATGACATAGAGCTTAATATAATTCTACAAATAACAACGAATAACGGGTTGCAACTAAGACTATATTAAAGTTTTTAAATAAAAAGCTAAAGCGCGAAAGCTCTAACGGGTATTTATCCACCGGATAATCCAACGCAGGAAAATTGGCGTCGCTTAGAGTATATAGGAAAAACTAGCCAACGGACCAGCAACATCGTGTCCGATTATACCAATATTAGATTTGCAACACGCAATAAAGAAAATGGTTTTTAACAATAAACCTAGAGTTGATCGCCTTTCCAAGTCTGGTGTTTATAGGGTTAATTGCAATGACTGTAGTTTCTCATATATTGGACAGACTGGGCGCAATTTTGGAGTTAGAGCTAAAGAACATTTATCTGGTTGCAATCAATCAACGTTCCATAATCATTTAACTTTAGAAAATCATACAGCTTGCTTAAACAATTTAGACATATTACATATACAACCTAAGAGCAGACGTTTAGATACCTTAGAATCTTACGAAATTCAAAAATCCATATTCCTTAACCAAAATATCCTTAACGAACAGAGAGAAATCAGTATCTCACCAATTACGGATCCCATCCTGTTCTATTCTCACGCTCTTAATAATATGACTAATACGTCGGGTAATTAAATCTAATCTTATACCTTGAATTTTGTTACTCAGCCGATGACTAATCGCTTGCCTGCTGCTATTCCACCCCCGCCTATTTTATTAGTAATTTTTCCGTGTAAACAACAGATGGTTGGAACGATCAATAGATTAATTTTTATTGTCTATTTTTTTATCCCCCCTTCTTTTATTTTCTTTTGCTTATTTCTACTATATTTAACTAAATTTTTATTTTTACAAATCAGTAGATATTCCTGATGATGACCTAACAAGTCGAAATCGATCGAGTAATTTTTTAAACATTTTGAACAAATTTTTTTAAAATTTTTTTGCGAAATAATAAACAAGTGGTATAATGTGTTTATTAAGTCATATCTTATTTGTAAATTCATAACAGTGTACTCCATTCTCTAACCAAGCAAATTCAATCAGAATCTCATAGGAAAATAAATATTCCAATAGGATATGTATACGTACACGTGTGGAAACAAATACAAGATCGGCATACGTATTAATTGTGTCATTACATGAACAAACGTAAACTATACCAACAGAAAGGTCACCTGGCTGGCTACCAGTAGAACTGAACTCTCAGAATATTCCTTATGCAAACACTGCAAAATAACTAGGCGTGACTAGACGCGAAACTAAAATGGAAAGAGCATGTCAAAAAGGAAAAAGGATGGCTCTTAGGAAGAAATTCTTAGCTAAATTTACATAATAAATTGCTACTATACCGGAAAATTCTAAAACCTGTGTGGACTTACTGCTCTGCTTAGTCTAGCAAATTCCAAAAGCACGTTTAAAATTTATGCTAGAACACCAATCCCATCAGGCAAAGTCAGTTTGAACATAATTTGTTAGGAATTTTAACTGAAGAATCAGAAGTACGAAAATATAGAGTTTTCTCAAAACAATATTCTGACTATCCAAAAATTTGAGGACCAATATTTTTTCTCTTTTTAAATTGATATCTCGTAATTCGGGATTTCCGGTATTTTGGCTTTCGGGATTTTGATTTCCAGGATTACAATGTTAAGGATTTTGGAAACGGGATATTTAAATCCGGGATTTCGAGGGTAACTCTATCAATTTTACTGCCACGGACACAAAGGCAAAACAAAACAGCCGAAATTTCGATGTTTCGGCACCTTCGTTGGAGTATTGGAAAGCTTTCTAGGCCATGGTTAAAATTACGGTAATGATCAAAACCAAAGTAAATTTTTACGAAGCGTTTTTTAATTTTTATTTATTCAAGGTATTTCAAACCTAACAAACAACACCAAATGCCATTTTTGTAATATTTACATAGTTTACGACCAAAAGCTTAAGTTGAAACAGTAAATAAATACTTCCAAATCTAATCTCAAAGTAAATATTTCTTGGTTATTTATAATTTAAATTAAATTCTATTTATTTTAATTTTATTCTCTTCTGTAAATTTATTTTCCATTTAATAAAAAGTTAGAAATGAATTTATGTGGTTTACTTTCAAAAACAGTAAGAAGAAAATTTACCTTTTTGTTTTGCTTGTTGCTTTATATTGTTGCGGTCGAGTTTTATATTTTCCGTCTGTTGTTTAGGTAACTATCTATATAGGTAACGTATCGCCCTCCCTCATTCCCTGGCTAGGTATTAGACTAATGGGAGTACGCTTTGGGAGTGTAGCTGATATAATGTTAAAGTGAAAATAGTTCTGTTCATCTTTATGGTTGAACGTAATTTATTTAGTTATTTATTATGTAGGTAACACAATAAAGGTAACATTATTATGTTGTTAATGTTCCTTGGCAATTATAACATTGGTACTATATGCGGTTCTGGATAATACCTTATCGTTTTTGTGTGTGCTGAATTTCAATTTATTAATACGTAATATATGATTAATTACCAAAAGACGCATATAAAAGAAAAGCCATAAATTACAAAACGGATAACGTATTAAGCTCGTATGGTACAAAGTAATTTTTCATGTTTGATATATGTTTTCCAAATCCATATATTGAGGCATAAATATATTATGGATACATTAAAATTTGACTATCTCATACTCACTATACGCATATCAGGCATCCCAAGTCTGCGAAGTGAGTATGCGAGTGAGAAGCGGGGAGTGTTATTTATTTATACGCAAAGTATATTTTGTGTATTTCTGGATGAGTGATTATCGCTCGTCGGAAAAATCAGTAAATCAGAAACAAATAATTAAATCAAATTAAAATTATCGATTTTGCATATACAGACACATTCTAACACGCACACCATAATACATGTATAATATTATATTATATTCAATCAGTATTGAAAAAATTAAATGAAATCAATTAATGTGAAGAATGGAAAATCGAAAAACTCTTAAGTGATTTTTGATGCATGTGCGGTAATAAAATTCATCGATTTTTCCGGGATTACAGATATAAGTCTGTATGTATACATGTGGCTTGTACATAATATAAAGTATTTTTTTAACGATATCATAACTGATTGACTTTTACGAGCTTGAAATGGTTTTATTTAAACGGAGTTTATCGTTTTGATTCCCAATTAACAATGCCTAAAATGGAAAAGCGCGCGCGAGTCGTTATAAAGTTGTGTTTAATGATTTAGTTCGAGTGTGTGATTATGAACTCATTCACATACGAACTCCATAAAATTTATTTAACTGTTTTACGATTGTATGAATTTATAACTTTTATTGTACTTTAAGAGTACAACAAGCAGGACTTTTTTATTGTTTTCTAAGGAATTAATCTGAACATGTTTGTGTACGAGAATAATTTTATGATTTTTACGCGATAGTAAAAAGTTCATGAATATAATTAAAGCTTCTCATCCTTATAATCTTTGTACGCTAGATGCTATAAAACGATCAGGGAGATTATTTAAGCTTTTATAAATGTAAATGTGTGAACATCGTTCTTCCATGGTAAAACATCTTCTTATGATTTCATATAGTTTTACGAGAATGAAACCGGGTTTGGATATATGTATATGAATGACTTGTTTTATGAAATTCTAAAATTTAGATAAAAATGAAGTTATATAAAATCAATCAAGGACTGATAGGCAAATCATGACTGATGAAAAATACCCCAGGTGGAAATACTGGTGCAGAATACGAAGTTACACGTATTTTCGGAAGATCTCCAGATACGGGTTGAACGTCACAGAGAATATGAAGATACAGACAGTCCCGAAAATTTGAATAGATCTCCACTAATCTATATGTCGCTTCCCGAGATACCTACGTGGCGTGGGTCGAAACGATGTCTAGAGATGTCCATTGGTCAAGGCAAATACCACAACGAAGAATCAAATAAAGAATTCAGGGTCGAGAATGCGGTTAGCTACAAATAAATTACACAGCTATAAGTAGCGGGTTGAGGTCGTTTGCCTGCTTTCCCGAAAAATCCCGAAATCAATATACCGCTTTTCTAAATTCCGGTTTTAAAAATTCCAACTATAAAAAGCCCGCTTGTCTAATTAAACTAAAATTTTCCCGCCGGATTAAAATATAATTTTTCTAGTCAGTACAATAGAGTAAACGCATAAAGTATTTGTTAGCTCTTATATTCATACTTTAGGATATGGGCTAGTTCCAAACATTATGGCTGAATTCTAGAAAATTCCCCAAACTCATGTACATAAGAATCATAATCCCAATTTAGACCGATATATTAAATATGACCATTATAGGTTAAGAAACGGCAATGTTCCATCTAGCATGGTCAAAATACAAAACTTCAGCCAAACTTGATGAAAGAATCACAATACCGCTCGGCAACCTAAATTTGACCATAATTGGTTAAGAAATGGCCAAGTTCCATGTAGAATGGTCAAATTCATTGGCGGGATCATAATATACGACAGGTAAAAAAATTAAAACGAATTCAAAAATATTTCCAAACTTACTTGAATGAAAATATGTACTAAAATTTGCCAAAGTGGCTGTGGCACGAGTAATGGCTAATCTACTAGAAAGATTTTCAAAATTTAATTTCTACCGGTAGAACAATTCCGTTAAAATTGCTCGGTAAAGAAATAACTGCCGAATACAATTTTACCGTTAAACTTTCGTAATTTTCATACAAAATATCTAGGCCAACTTTTACCATGTTTTGAAATTTTTTGTGTTTCTTTATTGAAATATTTAGAAACAATTGATTTATCCGGTAGGATTTCATGATCTCGTCCCTTACACACCAATTGACCATAATTTGTTAAGAAAGGCCTAGTTGCTTTCAGCATGGCCGAATTCCGGAACTTCATTCAAAATTCAAGCTAGAATCCAAACCAAATTCTGCATACCAAATTTGACAATTATTGATTAAGCAATGGCCAAGTTTCATTGAGCATGGCCAAATTTCTAAATTTCTTGAAAAATTCATGTTAAAATGCAATTCACATCCCATAATTTCAACAAAATCAATCAAGAAATGGCCGAGATCTTAATAAAAATGTAGATATAAAAATATTTTAATATGTCTTAAACAAAATCCCGCCAAAAAGCAGATAAGAAGATTTCAGCATAATCAGGATTTTGTATGCGGACATGCAGATATGCAGACATGGAGCATCTGAACGAATGAGGCAAAGGGCGGGAATACAAAATCGGAAGTCAACGAAATATGTAACACAGTAACAGCTGACGCAAGAGAAATCGAGAGGAACCTACAAACCGCAAAGTTTTGTAGCCGGGTTGATTCAGCGATGAACACACCGGAAATTAGCACTATTATCGCAAAGGAATGGTAACAGAAAGTGTTTCGGGCAGTAGTTATTAGCACGCTGAGGCTGAGTAAAATACTGGAGTGACAGCGGGATGAGTGGGTGTCATTACCTGCGTTAGTAGTAGGTAGAATATGTAAGACGCCGAAAATGAAGGTGGTAACCTAATACAAGATATACAGACAACATCAGGAAATTGATCAGGAATTCACTGGAAGGAAACCGTCATAGTAAAATGGAAGACTATGCCGCGCTAATGGTGCTGCCAAGAGACATTACAACTGGTAAATACGACACAGGAAAAAAGGTGGATCGGTAGAGTCTTAAGGCGTTATTCTTGTGAGCTGCTACTTGTCTCTTATTAACTCGATAGAGAAGTTTGCCCTAAGTCTGGATGATCTTGGTTTGTTAACACAACATCAAATGAAGAATGTGACCGTCGCAATCGATTTTAATTCAAAGTTTTAGATATGGGGAGTGAGAGGTTCTAGATAATAGAGCACAGCTCTTTTAAGATTGTGCTGCATCATGTCATTCCTCCAGTTTTAATAAAGAACACTTACCTCAAAAGGGGCTCTACTGGTCTTACTTAAAAACGAATGGAAACCAGCTAGAATGGTTCCACCGCGTATATATCACTTTGCTTGTTGGATACTTCTGGCAAAATATTGAACATCACTGCTAGGCAGATTGGTGTGCGGTATAGAAAGAGCGACGAACTCGTTATAAATCATTTTTGTTTCCGAACTGGGACTTCCTCAAAAGATGTTACAGCGCAAATCATGAAGATCGTCGACTCAGCGCTGAAGACTCCCGATATAGGCGGTGCATTCCGGTAATACTCACCCTGGATATAAATAATTTCTAGAGGGTGATATTTTGAGGGCGCCGATACAGGTAGAGACCTCGGCTGACAATCTGAACATGATCGAAATGGATGAGGAGGTATAATAATCTCCACAAACACGGAGATGTCGAGGGAATTACTTTGTGGCTCCCTTGGGGAATCACAGTCAGAGGAGGACTCTGATGCAAATATAATAGAGGTTGAAGTGAAGGAGCAAACCTAATGTTGAGTTTCCTGCAGGTTAATGTCCATTATTCCAAGGCAGGTTCGGCTGCGTTCATGTTCTAACAAAGAGCAGAGAAAATAGACATTGCCCTAATCAAAGAACCTTGGGCCAATGGTTACCTACTGACTTCTAGTACTGGGATTTAGAACTCCTAAATATAAACTGCTATACTCGAAGAAGGTAGGCAAAATTCGTTTCTGCATTCTTGTTAAAAATAATCTGAAAATATTTTTCTGTTATCAAATTACAGTAATTCAGATGTGTTCACAACAAGCATTGAGATGGATAGTCAAAATAATATTAGATTATCTTCTATATAATGGGGAACATTTGTCATTTTAGGCACCTGTCATTTTAGAAAGCTCATTAAAGAAGGCCCAAAAACAAAAAATAACCCAATGTTTATAACTAGAAATAGACAAGAAGTATTAGACATTATACTCGTCTCTGATACCGTTTTGGATAGTTTAGTGAATTTGTAGTTGTTATCTCCAATTTGAATTGGATACAAAAGCCAACAAAAAACCTAGCTTTAGAAACTAGGAGGAAAACCGACTGCGATATTTTTAGAACTATTCTTAGTAATTTACTACCAGTATCGGCTCCAAATCTCTCTGATTCAATACAAGGGCTTGATGTCCTCCCTAAGACCATACTATGTGCGTGACCTCCTTGTGAACCTCTTCTGAACACCGTGGTGGTGGAAAGGACTTCAAAACATCCGTAAAAATGCGGGAGGCTCTTTAGAAGAGCAAATAAAACTAAAGCTGCTAAGGACTGGGACTGTCAGAGGCCTAGGCAGGACAGAGTCGTAGGCATTCTAAGCCAGGTTATAAGCAGGAGAAATTTTTAAATAGTTTTAAGCCTTGTAAGCAGGACCTGATGGCATTGTAGTGGCGGATGTCCAACAAACGACTGACTTGATCTTATCCTGGCTAGAAGTTATCTTCAAGGGCATCCTAGGACTTACTGATAAGGCTCGCTTTCTAGTCTCACATACCTTCGACCTATAAGTTTAGCCTCTTCTCTACTAACATTTTTTGAAAGACAGATAGAAGCGTACATTAGGAGTTCGATTGAGCTTAATAGGTTATCGGTAACATGCATATTGCAAGGGAAAATCTGTGAAAACACCGCTCCATTCCCTTATTGTGTCGAGAAGTCGATTGATCACAAGGAATACTCATGCGTGCATGAGTCACTAAGGGGCTGGGTAAATCAAATGCTTAAAAGCTCGGTCGCGACGGTCAGCCTGGATGGGTCATTCAATAGCAGATTTGTGAGTAGAGGTCCACCACAAGGTGGGCATTATCGCATTTTCTTTGGAACTAGACCTGCTATTAAAACTGGAAGCGTGCGACTTTAGGGGTTTGCGCATCCGCATAAGATGATGTTGCGAATCAGTATACAGTAAATCGTTGTGCCTTAAGAGAACGCATGCAAAATGCGCTTGGAATTGTCTCCAATTTGGCTAACAGTTGATGTTTGAATGTCAATCCACGCACAACTAAGTTGGTTGTTTTTCTCCACAAAATATAAACTTCCTCAGATCGACCCCCTTTAGCTTAAATGGCACTAAATTCACCTTCACTGATACAGCGAAGTGTCTGGGTCTCGTTGCTCTGGAGAGCAATCTAAGCTACAATATTTCTACTATTAGGCCCATTTTATTATATCGGGTAACTGTTTGCGGGCCAGTTTAAATATTCTGAACAACCTAAAATTCTTGATGAAAGTACAGGGAACAGCTGATAGTTCAAATATGGATGGGATGGGCTTTCTGTGAATAATTAAATGTAAACCTCTGTTTTCGTCTTCCGGACTACCGCAGCCTTTTCAAGCTGAACTAATCGCGATAAGGGAAGCCCTGACTAGGTGAGATATAATGTAATATCTGCAAGGAATATTCGAATTTTTACGAACAGTCAGGTTTAAATTAAGACGCTAAAATCATATTTCCTTAGTTTATTATCCACCTGATGTGGATGGCAGGGCATTTCAATATTACGGGGAATGAAAAGGCGGAAGAACTCGCTCGAAAACGCACAACCAGCTCCATTTCACCAAGCAGCGCGGGTGTTGATATACCGTTCGCTAGAATAACGAACGATAGTTGGTCCAATAGCACATCATGCGTAATAACTAGGCAGATCTGGCCAAAACTAGACTAGTCACGATCCAGACAGCTGGTATCGCTGCGGCTTAGCAAACTGAAATTCTTGGGAGCTCTCCTCCTAAAAGACTTGACGGACCTCAGTTATCCTATGCTTCATTGAGAGCTCAAGTTGGTTCGATGAGTAGGTGACGGGAGAAAACAATGTGGCACGACTAGAAACATATGCCAGTTCTTTAGGATAACCACTCTAATCTATCATATTATTCATCGTGAAGCTACCAGTTCGAAAAGGAAATGACGATTAAAGAGAATGAAACATACAAAACAATTGTTCGTGAAAATAAAAGAAATGTGATCCTCTTGCGATATTCTTATCTTATTCTAACATTAAGGTTTTATGAATTTTATTTATTGACCAGGACTTGTTTCCTAAATGAATTCGATCAAGATATCAAAATGATATAATAAAATATCTAGAAGGTGAAATCTGTGAGCAAATTATCAAGCAGGGGCAAACTGTAAGCATCACTGACTAGATAGGGTTCGCCGAAGTATTTGTCAAAAATTCTATTTACCTTATCAAACATAGGATGGGTTATACCTCCTGGTGTTGGGAGGTATAAACTGACCAATTAAAGGAATGAATACAAAGGAAAAAGGAGAAAATACCCCAGGTGGTACACCACCCAGTTGGCTCATCCACCCTCTCTAAGGAGGCTGGCTCAATGGGTTCTGGGGTGAGCCAATCATTGCTATACCCATTTATAAGTACATAGTTCAAAATTGTCAAGATCACCAACTAGACAAACTAACTCAGCAAATCAGCTGAAAAATGAAAACGCTGAACTCTGTCGGAAACTAAGTGAAGTAGAAATACTTTTAACCCAACTAAGAAGCGAAGTTGACAAAACTAAAATAGGAAAATAAAGAATTAAAGAGGCCAAAAGAAATGGAAATGGAGATTTCTGAAAACGCTCTAACAAGTTATAACGAAGCAAGAACATACACCAGTTATAACACCGAGTTCCATACTGATGAAGCGGAACTCGCGAGAGAAACAGATTGGGTACTGAAAAGGAAAAATAGACCTACCAAAAAACAAAGAGCAGAACTCTCGCCTGATAACCACCTGGTAACTGGTATTACTAATACTATTCCAGCACATCAACAACAACAGCAAGAATATCAACAACAAAAGGTTTCACCGAAAGAAAAGGCTCCTCCGCCAATTAATGTATTCGGCATAACAGAATTTGCTAGTATACAAACTATAATGAAATCAGTGACCACTAAGGAGTACAGAGTAGTGTCACTAAACAATAACGTGTGGAAAATCTATTCACCAGATTCCGATACATATAGATCACCAGCCGCAAAGCTCAATGAAGAAAGTAAAGAATGGTTCACATACGAAGATAAAAATAACTGTGCATTTAAGGTTATGGCCAGAGGCCTTCATCCAACGTGTAAGAAGGAGGATATAATGGAGGACCTAAACACAAAAGATCTGCAAATAGAGGATGCAGTAAATATCTTAATAAGGGACATAGGTGAGAATGAAGGTGACAATGAAGTAAAAAAAAGAGGGCCCACTCTTTATGCTTACTTTTAATAAAAAGGAGAAAGTTGAAAACATTTTTAACATCACAGCAATTCTAAATATGAGGGCGAAAATAGAACCCCTAAAGAAAAACACGAGGCTAGTACCTCAATGTAAAAAATGCCAAGGTTTCATCCACACAACGTTGTTTGCACTACAATGTGCTGGAAAATGCAACACAAAAGAGTGTAAGGAAAGTAGAAACAACCCTGCAAAATGCATAAACGGTAAAGGGCATCATCCTGCGAATTACAGAGGATGTGAAGTAGCCAAAGAACTCCAAAGGCTAAGAAACAAACTGTATCAGTTTCCTCAAAACTGTAAGGATACCAGAGAGAAATCAATTAAAAGCAAATCGGAGCCAGATTCTCCAGTTATAGGTACAGGGTGGAAAATCTACTCGCAAATTGTACAACAATCATCTAATGCTATTAATGATGACCCTCCTGAAAGGATATGTAGAAGCATAGAAGCCATGCCCATAAATGCTAGGCTAGCAAAACAAGAACGTGGTATAGAAGCTGTATATAAGCGTCTAGAAAAGCAAGAAACCACAAACGGGGCAACACAGCTCTCTTATATTAAAATGAGCAGAACATTAAGAAATGCCACTTGAAACGCGAACGGACTAGCGCAGCATGTTCCAGAGTTAGAAATTTTTCTAGTAATCCCCTTCTAGCGAGGGGATATATTCTGACCATCCACCTGTTACCATGACACTCAGCATAATGATAATTAATAAGAATAACTTGTCTAAGCTAACAAATAAAAAAACTGATTGGGGTCTATTCCAAGAACTAATTGAAGAGCAAATAAACCAATTAAAACATCGGTACAATTGGAAGACGAACTAGAGGTACTTAACAGTACTATTCAACAAGCAGCATAGGAAAGTTCTCCTACTAATCGTACCGAATCCCGTAGGAACCAAAATTATCCTCTTGAAGTCAGGGAATTACTTAGAGAGAAACGGAAGGCACGTAAGACCTGGCAAAGGACACTCGCCCCGGAAAACAAAAAAATCCTCAATTATCTGTGCAATAAACTGAAACAACTTATCAAAAAAATTAAGAACGATGCTATTAACAAGTACTTAAGTGCTCTCACCGAACATAGATACACTGATTACACTCTTTGGAAAGCAATAAAGGGATTAAAAACAACCAAAATGCATGTGGCGCCTAATAAAAATAAGGAAGGAGCCTGGACCAAAAGTGACAAGCAACAAGCTACTTGGAAGAAACCTTTCAACCGTTACCTAGGCAAACTACAGATGAAAACATAACAACAATTGGCAAAATTGATGACCATAATATACAATCTGTAACATTACAGGAATTGAAAGATAAGATCAAGTACAATTTAAATGCGAAAAAAGCTCCAGGTTGTGATTTAATTACTGGTCAAGTCGTAAAAGCCATTCCCGAGAATGGATTACGTATAAATTGGTTCAAATAATCAATGCCGTCTTCAGATTAGAATATGTCCCACGACAGTTGAAGGTTGCTAAAGTAAATATGATTCCTAAACCAGGCAAACCAGCAAACAACAAAAAGTCGTACAGGCCGATTACACTACTTCCTGTCATTTAAAAATTATTTGAAAAATTACTGCTCAAGAGGATCAAGCCAATAATAGAAGAACGAAATTTAATTCCACCACACCAATTTGGATTTAGGGAAAATCACTCTACAATAGAGCAAGATTACATAATAACGGACATAATAGAAAACGCACTTGAGAAAAATAAAATATGCTCTAGTAAATTCTGAAATCTTACATTGCAGATCGGCATTTTCGTGTAAAATATAATGGAGATTACTCTGAACTAAAGAGAATAGCAGCAGGCATACCACAAGGTATAGCGTACCTAGGGGTCCTATATTGTATATCCTGTACACCAGGACAATGCCAAATACAGACGATGCTACTATAGCAACATTTAACATTTGCAGACGATACAGCTATTCTGGCAACTGGAAAGAGTATATCAGAAGCAACAACAACACTTCAATAAGCAACCAACGCAGTGGGTAGCTGGTCATAGAAGTGGCACAACAGCCAAAATGAATCAAAATCGGTTCACGTAAACTTCACAGCCAAATACTTTGGCCTGACTCTCGATTGCAAGCTTAGATGGAACGAGCATGTTTAAAAGAAAAAAGAATTGAACATCAATGGCTAATAGGTAGAAATTCTGAGCTTACAATACACAATAAATTGTTATTATATCGGCCAATACTTACTATTACCATACATTTCTAATTGCGCGTAATATAAAGTCACAAATACAATCATGACATTGGAATTATCAGAAGTTTTTTACTCAACTCATTTATATCTCTCGTTTTATAAAAAAAAGAAATCTATGGTAAACTTATTTTTCTATGCTATTACTATTATACCTATGGTGTTCAACTTTGGAGTTGTACCAAGAAGCCAAATACACAAATGATATAAATGTTTTCAAAACAAAGTGCTGCTTGACATTGTCAATGGTGCATTCAATTGGTACAGCAGAAATGATAACCTACATAGGGGCTTAGGAATATGTCAGCGAAGAAATAAAGAAACAAGCAAAGAAACACATTCAGCGGATATCTCGGCACCAAAATGCGGGCATACGAAGTTTGTTGGACACGACCAATGCAGTAAGAAGACTTCAAAGGCAGAAACCTTCAGAACTGGACAGTTGTATTTAATTAGGACAGAGAAATATAACAAATTATGTAAATTCAAACGGGAGTAACCATTGGGTTACCGCCCGTCAAATCTGAATCTCTAATTAAGAAAGATAAATTGGTTGTCGAATAAAATTATCCTTGCCCTTCTTTCTCTTCCAAAGTTGTATGAATTAAACGACCTCGAACTTAGCCTTGCAAATATATTGCCCCTTAAAAATGTGAAGGTAGTTCATAATCTACCGGAGAAAATCAACTTTGTTTATTCTCCTGTTCCACTGTTCCTTCTGATCCAATAGTCTATCATTTCATAATTTATATTGTAAAAAGATAACTTCTACGAAATGTAATAATAATAATAATAATCATAAGATGTTGAGCAAACATATACATTACGATACAAGCATATTCCCAAAACAAAAAGGTTTTTCAAATTTTTTCACTTTATTTCACTTTGGAAACAAAATTTTCTTTTACACAACGCCGGAGAAGTATCAAGGAGAACAAGTCGTGCTCGATATATAATAATATGATATGTAAGGGCATATGGAGGACGAGGAGGAAACAAAGCACATAAAAAACATACCAAAATGTTCTTTTAAGCAATATAAATTGTTAACGAATTGTTTATGTTTCTTAGATTTCCAACAACTGCGAGCTTTTTTCGTTTTTTATTTCAATTGTAAAAGGTCATTTATTTACTTTTCTCCGTGTTTGGTTTCTGTTTTTAAAATACCATCAAAATAGCTTAAAGGTACTATCTATGTATACAAATATACAAAAAAAATGAAAATTTGGATCCACTTACCTACCCACCCACCCACACATACATATACACATGCATACAGAACAAAACTCAAAAAATTATTTTATTTTATTATGTATTTTGTGCGTTGCTTTTGTTGTTTTTATGGACCAAACAACAAAGAATTTTACGAATTATAAAAGTTTTGGTTTTATGCAGTAACTTGTGAATGTTGAGCTTTTTATATGCTCTAAATGGAATGTTAATGAGAACAAATGTGTAAAATGAAATGTGGACTTACTGAATCAATATGTAACCGTTATGGAAGGGGTTGAGAAGGTTCCTTGCTTGTATCGACGAATCCCAATGGGCACGACGTGGTTTTATCGAGCTAGATATACCGAATATTGTAAAATATAATTTCATCACAGCAAGAGATTCCTTTCCGGCAATGACCCGTCCAGTGCTTAACATATTTATTTATTTTCTGCAGTCCACATAAAATCATCGCCAGAACTCTCAACATAATTGACAATTGGTCACGACTGGATGACGCTATCACGCAAAATTCGTTTGCTATTCTGGACGACATCAAGGAATTCATAATAGATGGCTAGGATAAAATGTGTACTTCCTTTCTTCGATCAATATTTAAATTGATGCTGGAATGTTTTAATAACACAAAAATTTTAATAACATCTATATTTTTGACACTTGAGGTAGAAATTAATTTGTTTTCTGAAAGACCAAAAATTCGATTGAGTCCGAAGTAAGCTCAAAACAGAACAAGAGCGACAACGACGAGCGTCGACGAATAAATAAAAAATATCGCTGAAGAGCGTCAGCGTATGGCGATGAAAAACAACCACAAACGACATAACCACGGCAAATTATAAAAATTGTTTATCTTTTGTGTTTTTGACACATAACGTTGGTGTGTTAGGCCACTAAACTTATAAGAAACCATAACAGATTTTTTTCGGCGAAGTATAGAAATGAAATAAATGGAAATCGCTTGAAAAAATGGTTAATAATATGACAGTTATAGGATTACCAACTTAAATAATATAAAAAAACAGTTGGCAACATTGTTTTTCCAGCGATAAAAATAGAAATCACTGATTTATATAACTCATGGATACGGCACAAAAAAAATTACCATAGAAAACAACAACAAAATATGGTACAACTTTTTTATATTCCACTCGCTTGTATTATATGCACCTCTTACTCGAAAATCAGATTACCGAAAATGTTAAGTAAGAGCCGCACTGAAACCAAGACAATTTCGAAAATTATTTGAAATCATTTTCTTTTTCCTAATAAACATAGGATAGACAGAAAAATATTCAAAATTGTTAATTTTTAAATCATAATTTAATAAATAAAATACTGCTGCCTAATTTCAAAAAATATTTAAATCATTTTTTCGTATTTTTCCCTTGAAATATGAAGTACATATCTGTAATGAACAACATACAAAAGACAAAAACAAAAGGAAAATTCGACATAAATGTCAAACGTAAATACAAATAAACAAAGTTGAAATCTCGTATTGCATCCATTTTATCAAGTGTATGTCAACTGTTTTTTTGTAGCCTAACTGACACTAATTTGAATTTGATTTCCGAAAATTCGAAATCCTAGACAAGGAAGGGACTTTTATGTTTTCTCTATTGCACATTAGGTACGATTTTTTGTTTTGTTTTTTATACCACAATTTTTTATGTATGCCGTATCCATGAGTTATATAAATCAGTGATAGAAATAGACTCTAAATTTGTTTCGACGAAAAATCGTCGTCGCCAACGTCGATGGTTGTGTTTGTATTGCATGTTTTCGGTGTTTTGTAATATGTCAAGCGATTTCGCTCGCCGCCTTCGCTCTTGTTCTGTTTTGAGCTGTAGTTGGATCGGACTTTTTTCGTTCAAATGACTATTTTTTATATAACGGTTTGATTCGACAACAGCAGGAAAAGTAACATGAAAAACGTCTACACTTGCTCAAGAAGGGAGCTTCCAAATCAGTCTTAATATTTAGTGGCGGACCCCCTTGCTAATCTATAACTTATAAATATTGGAACTTAAGGAGGCATAGCGTTGTTACAAAAGCCTTGGGGGAGAGAGACGAAAAACATTCCTGAATGCCAGAACCGTCCAAAAATCCAATAATACAGGTTGGTTGAAAAGTATTGAAAGCGACACCTATTAACCAGTAGAGGAATCAAAATGTATACGGCATTTTTGTATTTCATCTTTCATTTGAAGACATGAAAATGTTTATTTCGATCTGGTAATTCATTCGTGCAGTGATGAAATTTTTTCTTTTGGAAGGTTTATCAGCAACAGAAATTCATACAAAAGTGGTAAAAGCGTTTAAGGAATCTGCTCCTTCACTTCCAACTGTGCATTGATGGGTTTTAGGGTTTAATCGTGGTCGTTAAAGATGAACGACGTAGTGGACGTCCAAAAAGTGCAACAACACCAGAAATCATTGAGCAAGTATATAATATTGTGTGTGAAGATTCAAGTTTGACTAAGCGTGAAATTACTGATACCATAGGCATATCGGACGAACGAATATTTCGCATTTGTTAACAATTCAACCGAAAACAAATTTCTCAACGTAATTTGAGGCGTTTTAACCACCATGATCCTAAACTGAAACAGGAACATTTACGGTGGACTGAAGCTGGTTGTTCAACTACAAAACAGCTGAAATCAGAACGATCGGCAAAAGAGGTCATGGCATCAGTTTTTTGGGATGCTAAGGAGATTTTGTTGATTGATTGTCTTAAACAAGGTAAAACAGTTAATTATGAATATTATTGCAATCTTTTGGACCAGTTGGATAAAAAAATTCGTCAATAAAGACCCGCTTTACAGTAGGGAACAATTATTTTTCATCACGACAATGCACGTGACGCACGAATATTTTGACGATGGCTAAATTGAACGAATTAAAGTACGAATTGCTTGCGATTATTATTGCTTCAGAAACCCAAAACAATTCCTTCGTGGATGGCGTTTTTCGTCGAATGAAGAAGCTATTGTAGCCGTGCCACAGTATTTTGCAGAGCTTCCGGAAAATCATCACAGAGATGGTATAAAATTATTGGAGGATCATTGGAATAAGTGTATTGAAGTTGAGGGAGATTATATTGAATAAAAAAACTAATTTCAATAAAAAATTCACTTTTTTCAATTTTGCTTTCAATACTTTTCAACCAACCTGTATATTATCTATATGCAGCCAACCCACACGAAATAAACCGGATTTGTTCTCATCTCCGTTTACTATTTTTATTGATCCACGGGAAAACGTAGGGTAATAAAGAAAAACTATTTTTGTTATTTGAGTAAATTTTTCCTAAACTGGGGGATCATTGTGCATTTAATAAAGTTCGATGGTTCCACAGGGGACCCTATGAAAACATTGTTCACGTTCGTGGAACGGGCTCAGTGTGGCTAGGCCTGAAGAGTTGCCGGAACTAGCTAAATGGAGAAGTGATGACTGGAGAAAGACAAAGCTAGCCCTCCTCATCTTTGAGGAGGAAGGATGAATTAAACAAACAAAACTTCTATAATGTCTCTTCATTTTCATGGTGGGAAAAGGAGACAAGACAAGAAAGTTGTTTATCCTTACTAACAAACTGATTACTTTTTTCACAGACGATAAACGGTCAAAATATTAACGCGAAATATAAAATTGGGAATTAGCTTATCTATTTAAGAAAAACAATTTTCAATATCTGTGGCTACAGGCCGCCAAAAATATCTTACTCAGAAAAAAGACATGGTTCCACTATATATCGGATGATACGGAATACGGAATACGCTTAACGGCATCAGGCTTCTCCATCTGCTACATATTACATATCCAATTGCAATATAAATATGTTTTCCTATCATTTTTAAAACTGATTGACAAAATTTTCTTATCACGCTGTGCACATCTTGTTTTAACACCTTATTTCAAATTTCCTGTAACTTTTTTCAATTAATTTAATTAAAAGAGAAAAAAAGTCAAAATAACTGCAAAAGAGGGAAAGAGACAAATGAACATTAAAATTGTCAGCATCATGACGTCTATGGTTACAAAATTAGTTCTGAGGGAATTCTCAAGGAACTCTGACTAAACTAAAGCCGGATGAGGAAGAAGAGATGAGTGAGAACCTTTCTCAAACCAATGATAAGGGACCTTCTGGTGAAACTAGAACTCGGACCAGGACAACATATTCGTATCCTTGATATTACGGAGCTTAAGTGAAAGCAAAGCTTGATCAGATATCCCGGATATCATTAATATCAAGTTTAACGTTCCGTGTTCCAAAGAATATAAACTTTGCATCGTAGCGATGAATGATAAATCAGCGATGAAGCTCGACAGGAGTGGCAATATCCTATTGTCACCTGGACAACTTAAGACATATTCTAGAAGCTGGAAAGTGTAAGTTGTATTCCTAGCGGCCATAATTTTGTTATGATGTACTTCCTTCAAGATAAGATGAATAAAAGCTTAATGACCAACACTCTCCTGCTACAGCTGGTAACCAAGAGAGAAGCGTAACAGAGAGAACAGAAGTTTTTTCAGCCAAGAAGCTGAGGTCCAACAGGTAATATATGTATAATATATGTATCAGGTCGACGAAGGAAAAAGGCCCAGGCCCACGCCCGTGAATGCTTGACACACCCCTTGACACACATCCACATCAACAATTTTTTGAACTCCGCAAATTGGTATAAAATTCGTAAAATTTGAGCACAGGTTTCAAATATCTACATACCTACACCGAGTTATAGACGACTATCTGAAAAATTGCATTACGCATGAATGATGGTTACAGCTGGAGTGAACTTAGGATCGATTCTAGGACCAAACGTCTGGATGCTTTTACAACAGCCTACTGAGAATCGAAATGCCAGAAACAACAAGGGGGTCACTGTTCTTCCAAATAAAAGCGCTAACCTTGTCAACCATTGTGGATCGATAAGGAGATTGGTAACACTAAGCCAACAGTAAAATATTTAGGGCAAAGTGGCGAATGGTGTCACCTCTTTAAGTACACTAATTTCAAATATTCACCGAAGTAAGCAAGCGCAAACTTCTGATGTCTACATTACTATCTATCCCTTTTGTATGGATTCCAAGAAAGGAGCAAAGAAAAACAGTAATCAGTAAGATGGATGGCGAGACTAATTTCTCATGGGGACCATGATTTTGAGAAGGGACGTGTAAAGGTCGATTACTATGCGACACAGATTTTAACCAGTCATGGATATTCAGACAATTTCTGATTAAAATAGGAAAAGCGACATCATAAATTGCTCTGCATGTGATAACTGATTTCAACGTTCGCCTCCATAAACGGTAAATTTGCCGAATATGCAGAAGGATTTCTGAACTTTGAAATTTGAACTGACGAGTATGAAGCAAGCGGATCCTTAGATAGTACATAAGATGGAACAATATAGTCTTAACGGGGAGAGATTATTTGAGCTTGGGTGGACAGCATACTTTAGGCAAATAAAAATCAGTTCAATTTGATATAATTCACAACCTTCAAATAATTTTAATTACGATAACCGATCATGTAGGTGAAACTGGTGAGCATATTAAGAATCGGCTTTATAAAATCTATTCTAAAATACGGATATTGAATTCATCGTTACAACTTCGTCGAAGCTTAAAATATGCCCAAGAGCTTGTAAACATTTTTTGAATTGATTATAAAAAAATTGAAACTGGCTTAAACTCACAATTACAAACATTTTAAGCATTTTAGAACTAGTTGAATCAGTTTAAAATTAACCAGTAATTGGATACCACTCACCACAAAACTAGAACATCTCTACGATCGGCGGTATATTATTTGAACCATCAGACATTTCTCCTGTTCACCATAAATCGTTTGACATATATTTGGATCTTTCAAATGATGAAAATATAAATCTGCAAACATCGGTAAGAGGCGAGTTAAACATAATTTTTAAATTTGATGATACTTTCTTTTCGAAGTAACGTGTATACGTGACTGATCGGGATGAAGCTTCATACTTAAGCTTTTTGGTGGAAATCGGTTCACCGGAAATGGTACCTTCTGTAGAAGCTTTTTCGTTTTTTTGCAATTAAGTTTCAAACATAATTTGTTGTTGTGTTTTGTAACCAGGCGCTGGCTTCGGATACCAGGTAGTATGATTTGCGGGTGTGGCTCGTCGCGACCGGGTTCTAAGTTCTGAAACACTGTCTAACATGTTGAGCCGATTACCGTTACCTGGTATGATTCAATATCAGCACGCGATTCCTCTAGGTTGCCCATCACTAGCCCTTGGATAATTTAGGCTGACATCACTACTAACATTTGATACATGGTGAGACTAATCGCGAGAAAGAAGAAAAGAGAACAGCACTCGAATCCGTGTTTACGCGCGAAGCTGGGTGCAAAGTTATGTTACATTTACAATAATCACATACAAACAACAATCCGAAATATGTAAAGGGTGGTTAAATTTTAAAGGCCTACGTTGAATGTGAACCACACCTAAACGTCAAGTTTTTTTCTGCATTTAATTTGACATTTCTCAATTTCAGACTAATTCAATTTGAACCATGGAAAGATACACAATCGAGCAACGCGTTAAAGTTATTCAGGCATATTATGAAAATGGGCGTTCAAATCAAAATGCATATCGTGCACTTCGTGATTTTTTCGGTCAATTTAATCGTCCAAATGTGCGTACAATCGGAAAAATCGTGCAAAAATTTGAGCAAATCGGGTCTGTAGGAGATTCTAAAACACCAGTGCATGCTCGTACAGCTCGTACAGCAGAAAATATTGCTGCTGTTCGCGGTAGTGTGGCTGAAGAGCCGTTAACTCGTCGTCGTGCCCAACATGTTGATGAACATTATGCATAAAGACTTGCATTTACACGCTTATAAGGTGCGATTGACTCAAGAACTAAAGCTTCTTGACCATTCCAAACGACGTCAATGGTCAGAATGGTGGCAAGAAATGACAACAGTGGATGAGGCACAACAGTGATGAGGCACATTTTCACCTCAGTGGATTCGTCAATAAGCAGAATTGCCGCATTTGGGCGAATCATAATCCAAGAGTGATTGTCGAAAAAAACAATGCACCCACAAAGAGTAACTGTTTGGTGCGGTTTATGGGCTGTCGGCATCATCGGGTCGTATTTTTTCCAAAATGAGGCCGGTCAGGCAGTTACTGTGAATGGTGTTCGCTATCGTGAGATGATAACGAACTTTTTATGACCCGAATTGGAAGATATGGATGTGGACGATATGTGGTTTCTACAGGACGGTGCCACTTGCCACACAGCTAACGAAACAATGGCTCTTTTGCGCGACGAATTCAATGGCCGTGTTATCTCACGTGGTGGCGATGTCAATTGGCCGCCAAGATCATGTGATTTGACACCGTTGGACTTCTTTCTTTGGGGTTATTTGAAAGAAATGGTGTACGTCGATAAGCCAGCAACAATTCAAGAGCTAAAGGATGAGATAATTCGGCACATTAACACGGCATAGAACCTCAATTATGCCTAAGCGTCATCGAAAATTTGGACCATCGGGTGGAGGTGTGCCGCCGAGGTCGCGGCGGCCATTTGGCCGATATTTTGTTCCGTACATAATTGAACCATACCATATTATCATAATAAAAAGAATTGACAATAATTTCCTAAATAATTTTGTGTTTTATTCAAAATCAACATCGGCCCTCAAAATTTAACCACCCTTTATTTTTTTTCTAAAATCTCATTACCGCCAAATCCGAAATCAGTTATATGACCTTTATACTGCACGCATAGGTTTTCAGTTTACATAAAAAAGATAAAATTTACCATAAAAAAGTAACAGGTTACCTGTCAAAATTATTTTCGTAGTTATACCCTGTAGCCGGTTAGGAATCGCGGTGCTCGTTCTCGCTCATCACTTTCTCATGCTCTATAAAACTTTCTTATTCAAAAATCGTTCTGACGTGGTATCCAGTAATACGAGTAACTGCACTGCGACCAGTACGTTCGACGAGAGTTGATGAAGCCAAACAAAACCTTTGGGATTGGCCACTTTAACTAAACTTCTGTGGCGATTTCTATACCCAACCGTAATATATATATTCGGAGAATCACGGATGGATTAGTTATATCCACGATCGAAATAAGTGTACCGACGTGCGCTCATAAGGCTTGCACGTACCAAAAACAAAATGGTGGGGGTGTTAAATGACCCGCTATGTATATTTTTTGTGTTTTTTTTTGGACTTATATAGTCAGGTTTGTCCTCCCAACACTTGGTACAAATAAAATAATTTCACAACTCGTCTTGATTTATTATTAAAATATACACCAATTCTATTATTTTATTACATTGTAAATCACATTGGTTTTTATCGATACAGTACATATCGACCTTCGAATTGGCAAATCAAAAACACGATATCCAAAATGTAATTTTTCTTTATGCACCAAAATTTTGCAAAACCAAAAAAAAATCGTACAACCGTCACTGGTAAACGCCAAAAATTAACTAAAAACACTTGGCCTGTTCCATACGATCGAGTGTCTTTTTCTCATCTTTTCGATTTTTTTGTAATTTTTTTTTTATGTTTATTGAGAGAGAGGGGCAACCCGTTTTTAATTTTATGCTAAATACCTCTGAAAAGGTATTGTTGTCTTTTATTACTCATCAACGATCATAATTACCATCCATCATCATCAATCATGTCACCAAAGAAACATTTGTCATATCACCCAGGAAACATTTTTGCCAATCAAGTGTCGCGTTAAATCGTTACAGGGCAGATTCGTCGAAAATGTGTTATCGATTGCAACCAAACTGAGTTCCTTTCGTTACTGTATTTTAAATTTTGAGGTCTTTCGCATGTATGATTCCCAAAAACTTTCCCGATTCATCGTTACATTTATAACTGACATTACCAATCTTTGCTACGACAACTGCTTTACGAAATTTTGGGGCAAGTTTCGCGCTAAAATTTTTAGAGGCATTGCTAAGAAAATGTTAACGCACATATACGGTTTTTCCAGGAGAGTAGGAAACTGGCCTAGTTCTTAGATTGTATTTTCTAGCACACGAATTGTAGGCGCACGTAAATTCTTTACTACCGAGTTAACGGTTAACGTTCCTGTCAACGATTTCATTTGCCGCAAGAGGTGGTATGATTTCCCATCAGTCAACATATTGTATCCAAACAGTAATAAGTATGGGGAATATTGTGTGGATTGATGTACTGCCGTTCGTAAGGCACAAGCTATCTTGGGTAAATGTACATCCCATGTTTTATGGTCATTTTTTACTTATGCTCGAATTGCAGATATCGCTGATCTATGTACCCTTTCCAAGGCGTTCGCCTGAGAGGAATAAAGAGCAGTTTTACAGTGTTGGACGTTAAATTCTGACAACAGTTGATGAAAGGCTTTACTAACAAACTGAGATCCATTATCGGATTGAATCTGTTCTGGAATCCCAAATACCAGGAAAACTTCATTTCGCAAATAAGAGATGATTTTATTGGTTGTACCGGAACGGAGCGGCTTCAACAAGACGAATTTGTTAACTGGTCAAGAATAACTAAGATCAAAGAATTTCCCGCTCGTGATCTGGGATAAGGGCCCATCAAGTCTATGTATACTTTTTCCCATGGTCTTTGCGCGAAAACCGTTTATCCTAATGGGGGCTTTAACAATGCGTTTGGGCTTTTTGATATTTTGTACGTAGGGCAATTAACAACGAAATTATAAATTTGTTTACGCATGCCTGGCCAGTAGTACAGGCGACGAATTCGTTCCAATGTTTTGGTCACACCTCCGTGAGATGGCAAGGGCGCTGCGTGACTTTCTTTTATTAGGTCATCCGCCATGCTTTCCGGTATCCATGTTTTCCACTCAGGAATATCAGTTAACGCTGGATCAACTTTTGCACCGACCTTAACAAAAATTCTGAGAGTGTCAGGTATTATATTTTGGGAACCGCGCTGGTGCTGAATCTTGAAATCAAAAGCTTGAAGCTTTAGACTCCAGCAGGCTAACCTTCCATTCAAGTCCGAGTGTGACATCAACCACTTAAGACTAGAGTGATCAGTGATAATCGCAAAACGATAACCCTCAATATAAGGTCGAAATTTCTTCACTGAAAGAACGGCAACTAAACACTCTAGCTCAGTGGTCGAATAATTTGACTGGGCTGGGCTTAACTTTTTCGACATAAAAGGGCCCTCTTCATTTTTTTGGTATAATACACTGCCAACACCATATTAACAGGCATCACACCTAATGAAATTCGGTTTAGAGTAGTTTGGGTTGACGAGTACTTGTGCAAGAATGTTGTAAGAATGTATTTGAATTTTTCGAAAGCCAGTTGCGCTTCTCTAGTCCAAGTAAATTTAGCGTTTTTCTTGAGAAGGTTCGTGATAGGAGTGGTAATTTCTGCAAAGTTTGGAGTAAACCGTTGATACCATTCGGTCATTCCTAATAGACGTCGCGTCTGTTTAAGAGAGGTCGGTGTTGGAAAAAAGTATATTGCCTCAACTTTACTTAGATCCGTTTTTAGTTCCCCATTACCCACAATAAAACCTAGATATTTGACTTCTCTCATGAAGAACTTTCTTTTCGAAATATTGATAGTTAATCCCGCTTGTTTTAGGCGTTGTACCACTAGTCTCAACAAAGAAAAATGATCAGAAATGGACTATGAGGCTACGAGCAGGTCGTCGAGATATACAAAAATTCTAGTATGTAAAGGATACGGCACCACTTTATCCATTAACCGGCATAACGTCTGGGGAGAATTACAAAGCCCAAATGGCATGACATGGAAATGGTAAAGTGGGCGTCCTGGCACCGTGAAGGCAGTTTTATCTCGCGATTCTTTTGCGTCACCGCATTGACCTTCCTCGAGTCTAAACATAATCTGACCTTATTGGGCGAAGACCATGCACTGGAACTCTCTTCAATGACCCCCATTTCAAGCATTTGATCGAGCTCTTTGTAAATTAGCACTTGAATAGCTGGAGATACCGAGTAGTTGTGTTGTTTTATGGGTGCACAATTTCCGACATCGATTTCTAGTTCTATTAAGGATGTATGACTTAAGCCACGACGTTCAAACGACGGGAAGTCGGCGATTATTCGATCCAACTCTTGCTGTTGTACTGGAGGTAATACAAGTTTCTGAGTATCGTCAAGGGAACCAACATCTAAGCAATCTATCAGATGAGGGGCGATATTAAAGCACTCCAGAAATCGACTCCTAGATACAATTCACCGTGCAAGGTGGGAACCAAATAGAAGCGAATAATGTGATGTATCTTGTTATATGTCACAGGTGCATCAATATGGCCTATAATCTTATTCTTCGTATACCATCCGCCGTTTTGACTTTAGAAGTCAGCTTCTAATATGGTAAATCCGTGTTTTTGAGCAGATTCAAGGAATCATACTGATTGAGGGAGAATACTGATTGAAGCACCACTATCCAGCAGACCTCTAATATTTCGACCAGTTATGTTTACTATAATATATGGACGTGGTTCAGTTGGGTTTGATAATATTGTTTCGTAACAAGCTAGTTTAAGAGCTTTACGGAATTTGAAATAAAGAATAACTCGCTGGTGTCCAGAATTTAGCGATGTTCACGTCAAAGAGGTTTGTATCATTAGAAGCAGGCTTATATAATTTGAAATTTATCGAACGTTTATTTGGTGATAATTTGTCATCTGGCGTGCGAGGTGATGTCAAATTTACCGTCAGAGGGTATCGCGTTTTCCCTGGTTTTATTGGTCGGGAGATCTGTTGTACCGGTCCTGTCGATTCCGAACGGCGTACACCCAGATAAATGTTTCCCGGCATAAATTTAGTACGTACAGGCTTGATGGTACCGCTTTTACCACAACCCATGCAAAATCTTCCTTGAGGCGGCAAGGCACAGTCATAATAACGATGCCTTAAATCGCGACAATTCCAACAGACTAAATAGTGCGATTCTCCGGACTTTCCTCGAACCGTAGATTTCGGTCTTTGCATGGCATCAATATAACCCTCGTCTTGGGTCAACTGTTGTGGCATCTGAGACTAAACTATGGCAGGCTATCGGAAGTAAATGAAGGAGTAGTCAAGGTTACCTCCTTATAAGCAACTCTCATATTATCTCGAATTATTTCTGAAAAGAGTCGCGTAAGACGGCCGTTAAGGCTCTCCCTTTCTAATATATAATCTCCAATAGTCTCGCGATCACCTTGTTTTTTATTTTGAATCGTTCGTCGCAACGCCAGATCCATCACTGGTAAAAGCCAAAAATTAACTAAAAACACTTGGCCTGTTCCATCCGATCGAGTGTCTTTTCCTCATCTTTTCGTTTTTTTTAATTTTTTTTCATGTTTATTGAGAGACAGGGGCAACCCGTTTTTACTTTTATACTAAATAACTCTGAAAAGGTATTGCTCATGTCACCAGCCATCAGTCATGTCACCAAAGAAACATTTGTTATGTCACCCAGGAAACATTATTGCCAATCAAGTGTCGCGTTAAATCGTTACAGTTTGTTTTAAATTCAAATCAATTTTTAAATTTGACCGAATATGACGAGTTTCAATAAAAAAAAACTTTATTTAACCAAAGTTTGGCGTCCTAATCTTTTCCAATAATTGGGAGAATATTGAGGGATTTGGTGGACATCTGTGATGTCGAAAAATTTAACATTTAAAAAAAAGCGGCAACGAAACGAATTTAAAAGACTCAAATCAATTTAAAGATTAAATTTTCAACAAGAGTTGATCTTGTTGGTTTTCTGAAACTTTGCCAAAATTCCGGTAAGTTTAATTAGCTTTAGAACGCAAACGTGGGGTATTCGAGATCTATGTATACGTTCGTGGTAAAAGAACGTCGGTTGTTGGCCACAACATATTCACATCTCTATTTTTTATTTGTATACAAAACGACAAACCTCACATTTAAAATTTTTAACATTTAACAGTATCCAATTTTGGTCTTCTTTTTTATAAAGAGTAATGAGACACCGTTTAGACCTATTGAAAAAAACGCAGTTATTTGAAAAGTACTGACATTTTGGCATAGATGGCGGAAAGAAATACAACGGCGTCAAATCACATGATCTTGGTCGCCAATTCACATCGCGGCGGAGCGAGATAACTCTCCCTTCAACTTTCGTCTTGAACAATTTGGTGGCAGGTTGCACCTTCCTGTTGAAACCATATGTCTTTCAGATCTATTTCAATAATTTGAGGCCAGAAGAAGTTGTTTATCATCTCACGGTAACGAACGCCGTTAGCGGTGATCGCATAGTAAGCCGCATTCTCGACGAAGAACAGTGGCTCGTGGATTACTCTTAAATTCTCAGCTCCCTAAATGCGATAATTGTATTCGTTGACATAGTTGTGAAGTTCAAAATGCGCCTCATCGGAGAAGATGATTTTCTTCGAGAAATCACCATTCACAAATGACAGCTGCCAAAAAAGACGCTGTATTATCGACAAAAAAGCGCTAAATTCTAAATAGGTGGTCTTATTGGTACACCCTTTATAAATTTAGCAACCATAATAAATTAAGGAGTGGTTCATCTGTAACATTATGGCTTGTGGGAAACTATTATCGATGAGCAGCCTGAGAATCTTCACCTGTAAAGCTTTAATCCAACACACATCTTAAACTACCATTCATGTTTAAACAGCCTAACTAGCATTAAATCTGTCAATCGTGATGATAATACTAGATAGATGCGCTAGTCATTTCTAATATTGCAAAGCTATATCTGCGAACTGAATTATTACAATTTTTTATGATTGACGCACACAAAATAAATTTTAATATAAATTCACTCATAATTTAAAATGTACTGTACGAGCAGATATACAAATAACAAACAGAATATGTATCATATATAGTCTGTGTAACTCATCCATAAAATTGATTAATGTGTATATGTGACAAAAATAAACCAGATCATCCGTGTTTCAGTTGTGAGGGGGGCGCGGGAACACAAAAAAATATATTAAACGCCCACCTATTTTGACACGGCAAATATTTCATAAAATACACATTTTTAAAAATAAATTTTAAATTATCCAATCCACAACCAACCGCAACAACGCACGAGCTATTAAGCTTACATAGAAATTATTATTTATTTTTTTTGTAGAAAAGCTCTAATTGAATTATTATTTTTTTATGTGATGCCCTCTGTGTATATACCTTTGTCTCTTCGTGTTATGTGATTGTGTGTCTCCTCGCTTAAAATATTTTTGAAATAATGTAACGATAATAATAAACGCTTAAAAATGAAAATTTATCGTTCCAATATCCTTTTGTTACGTCGCCTCTCTACCATTTTTTGTTTTATGTACATAATGCCATACCGTTCGGTTCGAAGCTTTTTTCGAGGAAATTGAAACGACGTAAAAATTTATGGTGGATGGGGAACGCACAATTTTAAATAAGTAGAAGGGTTTTTTGGGGGGGATTGACTTGAAAACAGATATAAATTTTTATGACATTCATGTAGTGTGGTTAGGTTTCGCTTTTCTGATATGTTTACCTTAATAAGGGTACTTATAAGCGATTTTATTCTTCGGTACCCTTTCTTATTTACCAATGTGTGTATGTAGTATGTACGTATCACATACATATTCTCATAAATATTAAATAAAAAAAAATGTTAACCAGCTTGAAAAAATAAAGATTTACTTTAATCATCGTGGAACGAACAAAAAAAATTGAAAATATACCTTTTTGCCATTTAACCCTTCTTTCCGTTTACATGTAGTGGTAAAATAAAACGGAATGTTGGTGATTGAAAATACTATAGCGTGCGATCGTACGTATACAACCGTAAAACCCTAGAACTTACCACTTCATTAAAGAGATTAAGTGGTGAAGGTAGAAGGTGCAAATCATTTCGGACAACCAGCTTGCATTTCACTATTTCTACCTCGTACACATGGGTTCGTACACATGGATGACACGGATATTAAGTAGAAAATTACAAAGTTATTTAAAAAGCATTTAACGATTTGACATAGTTTACGCAATTAATAATATTGTTACAAATCTCCCTACCTAGTCAGTGCTCATTTAGTTTTGTTCAACTACAAAAATTTACATAATTAAAAAAAAAATTTACAAAACCACAAATATTAAAATAATTTTAACACGGATTAATTATTCCCACATATTACATTTACAGCTAATTTTACAATGGAAATGCCCAATTTCTATGTCCCTTGTTAAAATTTCCTTTCGTATAATTGAACTCGAATTCGACCCGAGCCGACCAGTTTTGCGTCTCAGCTCAAAACTGTTGTTTCTCAATTAAGTCAAAGTTTATAGGTGTTATATTGTCACGATTTCGCCTATTGGTTTGGTGGACATCAATTCAGTGTGGGGTGGTCACTAGGGTGGGACATTAATTCAGCGTAGACTGGCCAATCAAGGATTAGGAATTCAATGGCATTTATGAAATTGTGACATTTAAATTTAAGCGTTGGAAGTTGTTTTACAATCGAATAGTTTTATAGCAGATTACTCTAGAGCAGAAGAGTTGCTTGCGAATGTTCGTATATAATCGGGAATATTCAGCACGGCAGTTAATCTTAAGTTAGTCTTTGGAGAGACTTAATTGAGACGCGGTACGCAATGGGCTAATGTCGAAATTGAGGTGTGGTCATCAGTGGTGTTTAAAGTGAAATTAGTGGTAGGGCTAAAAATAATTGTAAATGGTGTAAGGTGAATTAATAAAGATTTCTTGTTGTTTTATTTTTCTCTATTTTCAGGAATATTCCGGTAATGGTGTAAATGAAGAGAATTGGTATCACACAATCCAGTAATACGAATCGGATTTGACATCACAAATCCGCAAAAATATAATGGTCGGTGCTACTGAAGTTAGCAGAAAATTTTCGCCGGATTATCAATAAAAAATCATTTCACATAATTTGCATGTTTTAAGTTAATATGAACTGGACGAAGTTAGACCATATCGTAAAATGTAGGATCCCTTGTTTATAGTTTGTCGTGTTACAATACGATATCTTGGACTGGGTGTTGTTAAACCAATTCGTAAATGGCTGGATCCGTGTTTATAGCTTGTCGTGTTAGAGAGAGGGCAGATCTAAAATAATTACCACTGTAAATTAATAGACTTGTTGTTGTTAACGGTAATAGTAGCTAGCAAGGTGGCGATACTCCTGAATAAATTCAACATAGGACTAGTTCAAAATGAACTCTAGTGTTCCTTCGTTACTATTGTTCCTAATGTATAGTGTTAAATAGTATATTACGGGGAAAATAATGAAATGAATAATTTAACACAAGTGCCATTTGACTAGAACTTAAAAAGTAAACTAGTTATGTAACCTTGATTTCGGAATAATGAATTAAAGTAATAACGGAGTAGGCTCACACAAATGCTAAAATTTAGGAACTGCAAAAAACTAGTGATGGAGCAGCCACTTGCCGAAAAACTTCAATAAAATGGACAAGAGAGACGCATAATTTCCCCGGTGATATTTGCGATGCTGTTTTTCCAACAAGATTTATTTTAATGAACACACAAATTCAAAACACTACTTATAAACTTTATTATTCTTGTTCGCAAGGTGAAAGTTAGAAAAGGAATGAACAATGATGGTTGCAATTTTCGTGTTGACCGAAGGTAAAACAAAAAATGCTAACTCAACAAAAAATTACAATCATGTGATGTTAGTAATGGTGCTATTCCACTAGAAACAGAAAAATTTTACAAAAATTTTGCCGAAACATGACAAAGACAAGAATTAAAATTTGCATTAGCACGACTAAGATACAACATTTTTATTTTATGGTACGAGTATATAAAAAGTTGGGGAAATTTTGACATCAACAAAAACTAACCTATAAATTATTTACAAAATATGAAAAATCTTTATTTTTAATGTTAGATAATAATTTTATATCCCAAAAATTACTAAAAACAATTATTATTATTTTTTCGATGAAATAAAATATGCCTTTTAATTATTTTGGATAGTTTACGAAACTATCTAAAAATTATTTTGCTATATAAATTATGTGAGGGAAATTTTTGACAAGTTCATATTAACCTAAAAAAATCATTCCGAAGCCGAAAAAAATCAAACAAAAATCGAAGTGTCAGATTTTTTAACCAAAAAAAAATATAAAAATGGACTGGTCTTATATCTGTATCAAAATACTTGTATAAAACTGTGTATCGATCATTGAAGGCGGAATTCCATTACTGCGGCTTTTTTTATGCAGAAAACCAGAAAGAGATAAAATCAAAAATCCGACAGACAGATAAATTTTATTTTATAGCGAAATTTTAAGGGGAATATTTGACAACTACGAAATTATAACCAATAAATTAGTTAAAAAATGAAAATTATTGTTCAATCAATTTTACATCTATCTCCAAATTACTAAAAATTATAAATATTATTTGTAGACATCATTTTATTATGTTTTTTAATTATTTCCTTTTAATAATCAAAAACTATTAAAACGCCTTACTATAAAAAAGTTAGGGGAATATTTGACCGCGTTTATAACATAACCTAAATAATATCACATGCATTAAAATTATGTAATACAGAGTAAATAATAAAAACTAAAAATTGTAAAATATTTTAATGTGACCATTAATATAAATTTATCATTATAACGCGATTTATATCACACTCCACCAAACATATAAAATGTCTGAGCCAAGTGCTCACCATAAAAATATTACTAAACTAAAATTGAGAGTGGGGAGTATTTTTAATTTTGGTTGCCATAAAAAATACTTCGTTTTGTATTTTTTATTTATATTTATGGCAACCAAAACGCAACAACAAAAAATTTAAGTATACAAAATTTAACTGTTTCGCTGCTCACACACATACGGCAAACGTATTCAAGTCAAGCGTGTTAAATCGATTTTTTTTGTTAAATCGATTAAAACTATGAACATCGATTTTTCCGTAGCTAATAGGCTTTTGTTAACATTCATTCTCATTAAAATACAAAAAAAAACTTACGTGCAAAAAAGAAATAACATCACATTTACACCACAAAACGTATAAAGTGAAACAAACATATTACACCACACAAATAAAATGAGACAAAATGAAAACGAGTGTATTTATTTTCAAAGCCAGCAACAAAAAGTTGACATCTGCGAGTTTTATCCTTATAACAAAGATGTCACTTTTAATAAAATGGGGTTGCCGCATAAGAACAACAGCGTATTGATGGGAAAGTAATAATTGTAAAGTGTATTTGTTTTTATTTTTATATTAAGACAGATGTGTTAGGTTATCACGATGATAAACTTTTGGTACTTCTAGTTGTTTTTTTCTCTGCACTTTAAATTAATTTTTTTTATTCTTGTACTAAAAGTTCTATACAAATTAGAAACTATTGTGTATATATTACGAGGAATCCACCATTGCAAATTCGGGCGAATAGAATAATTCTGAAAAAATTAATTCTATGTGCGGTAAAATGCGTGAAACTTGTACTGATTGATTCAAGGCAGAAAATAATAAAATGAAATGGACAAAATATACATTTAAAGCTAAAATTTGTGACAAACTTCAACTGAACACATACGTTATTGTAAATGAGGTGATATCCTCAAAATGAGGTGTGCGCTCACAAAATTGTAAAATATGTAGAAATAAAATAAATAAATAAATAAATAAATAAATTGGTAGTTCCATCGTTCATCGTGACTATTTTACTTAACCGGAAGTGGCATCCTTTTTTTCGTTTTTTATTAAAAGATTTTAAATATAATATGCACCTATATCGGTTCAGTTCAGTTTTCTTACATTTAAGCGGAAATTGCGGTTTTCTACAAAAATCGATTTTTCAAGAACAATTTGGCGCCTCTGCAGCCCAGACATCGATAGAGATCCATGCGAATACTGAATACTGTCCAAAATGATTCGGCGTGGTATGTCTAAGGTGTACCACATTAACAAGCTTTAGTTTTCATTTCAAACGAGGGCCTGTGTTCACAAGATGAAATCGGTTTGAAACTAAAACTAGAACTAGTAAATGCAACCTCCTTGTATAGTTGTCATTTTCGCGCGTCAATTTTTTGACAGATTGAAGTTTGGTTAGTTGTTTACATGTGGTCAACAAATAATTGTTCTAAATTAATATTTTCATAAAAAAATCGTAATGGAATTCAAACGTAATAGTGTAATTGCACTGTATTTGGGTGGAAGTTCACAAACAGCAATAGTTCGTCAGCTCCAGCATTTGAATGTGAATAAAATGTTTGTGTATCGAACCATAACTCGATACAACAAAACTGGTAGCATTGCTAAGCGCAACAGAGGCGGTCCTAAAAAGACAGCAACATCAAAAGAAGTGATACGAAATGTGAAGAAACGAATCCAACGAAATCCTCGTCAAAGTGCCAATCAATTAGCCGCACGTCTACATGTTTCACGATACAGCATTCAAACCATATTGAAAAATGAACTACACTTGAAGCCCTACAAGATACAAAAAGTTCAAGATCTTACGGAGGCACAAAAAAAAGTTAGGCTTGAAAGAACACGAGCATTGAAGGCCTTGGCCGAACGTGATGAGATTCCAAAAATTGTCTTTTCTGATGAGAAAATTTTCACCATTCAACAGTATGTGAATAAACAAAATGATCGTGTTTGGTTAGAGCACAAGTCCAACCATAATTTGGACACAAGAGTTGCCATGCGCAAGCAATCACCAGCTTATGTTATGGTTTGGGCTGCAGTGACTGCAGATGGACGCACTCCTCTGGTTTTCATCGAGCATGGAGTAAACCAAGCGGTGTACCGCCAAAAGATCCTAAACGATGCTTTGCTACCTTGGGCACGTAAACACTTTGGTACGAACCGTTGGACATTCCAACAGGACTCGACACCGTCACACAAAGCTCGAGCGACACATCAATTTTTACAAAATTGCGTTCCGCGGCTGATTTCGTCGAAAGGATGGCCACCATATTCATCAGACTTGAATCCCATGAATTTCTCCATATGGTCCATTTTGGAGAGTAAGGTGTCCACTAAAAAATACGAAAGTGTTGATGCATTGAAGTCAGCTCTTGTTCGAGAATGGAATAAAATTCCGCAAGCTCACGTTCGGTCAGCATGCAATGCTTTCTATGGAAGACTGAATCAAATAATCAGAGCCAAAGGAGGTCATATCGAGTAGTAGCATGTTTTTCATAAAATGTAGTAGCGTTTTCATTGGTAACACTTGGTCTCAGCCACCTTGGTATATACCAGCTTTTTGGAGCACGATGAACAGTTCTTCGTTACTTTTGAAAATCGATACCGCTTCGTTCTTCCGTTCAAAAACGGAAATTGTTTTGAAATTTGTGACACATCCAGTCGATGTTATATTAAGTAGAAAATGTTAAGTTATTACCGAGAATTAACGAGCTGACCGACCCACTTTGCTACACAGTGCTAAATCGATCCAACATAATTTTTACATAATTTTTTTATTTTGTTATAAATATTTAAAATTTGAATTTAATTTCTGGCCTAGAATGAAATATCGATGTCGAACGTGATTATGCTATACTGAATTCTGGGCTGGGATATCATTGTAGTTTCAGCGTTACCGGATGATTTTTTTTCAGTGATGAAATTCTAAGCTAACTTAACAAAGATCAGAACTCGTGACAACGTAGGTTCTTAACCTGCGTGAACAGAATAATATCGAACCTAAATTAAATAATCGGTGTTCTTAATGTGTAACAAATTGCTTAACACTACAAGTATTTTATGCTACACAAAGATGACATGTAAATTCTTATCACAGAATTGTTGAGTATATCATCATTGATATACAAAGATTGAGATTTGCATAAATTATATTGAACGCGAATATGCGACAGAATTTTTTACGTCTTATTTTACGAGTAAATATATATAAAAAAAAGTAAACATGTACACACAACGTGTTGTCGTCACCTCTCGAATAAATTTAAAAGAACAGAAATGTCGTTTTACCCTATAGTACGGGGCAAAATAATTTTTCTTTTTAATTTTTCCATTTTCTTCTCATTATATTCCATGAAAATATCTAATTACAAATGTTACAGTCAAGATAATAATTTCTAACTTGATGGATTAATTACTTTGATATCATGACAGTGTAATTTAAATACTTTTATAACTTAATGTTTTTGTTATTGGTTGCTTCTTTCTATACAGAATGCTCTTCTCAATGATAACGACGAATGCTGATAATAATTATATCCCCTCGAGAGGAAGAGACGAATTGGAATCTCATTTACACTTTTATTTTGCTCCTCTATTGCTAATGTTTGGAATTGAAAAAGTTTTCGATTTAAATTAACAAGCGCGCACTTTAATTTATCAAGAAAAGTTTGTCGGAAAAAAATTAACGAAAAATTCTCTAGTGTGGGAGGTGGAGATTTTGTAACTTTCTGTGAAATTCAGTCTTATTTGACAATGAGTTTACGTTGTATAAAATGTCGACGGTCAACCGAGGAACTACTTGAAAATGATATCATCTTTCTTTAATTTATTTTAAATTTAATTTATTTGAATGAGGGTGACTTTTCTGGAATTTCTTTGTATCTCGTATGTCTTACAGCAACCCCTCGTAAATTCGAGTCTATGAAACATTTAGCACACTGATATATAGAAAATGGATATATAGTGAAAAACAAATGTTTTCTTGATAAGATCAATTCTTATATTTTTACCTGGCGTTGCCATCTTGTTGTATCCATTATTGTGAGTTGTATGTGAAGCTGGCCCGAAAAACCAGCTCGAAAAACGTATTTTCAATTTTGGTGCCTTTCTTTATTAATTTGTATGCCATCCCGACAAAAATATCATAATTGTATGGAAAACGCATATCTGGGGGTCGATTTTGTTCAAAATCCGAGACAGGAGATATGACTTTTTCTTATACGTATAAGCATCAAAAATCATAAATCGGTACAAATCGGTTCAGTTTTTATGGTGCTTATGTCGTTTCGTTGTCTCACTTTTTTAACATCTCTATAGCATTCATTCAACTTTTTCGTTTTTTAAGGAATAACTCGATATATTTTTCAATTCTCAACAATACATTCCTTTCCGCGATGAAATATCATTCAATTACAAAAGTAATCAAATGTGTGTTTCTATAAGTAGCACATTCGAAAGTGTAGAGAAAGTGTACGTTCATGTGTTAAGAACAAAATAATAGTAATTACACGGTCGTGTGCGAAATAATATTTAGGCTGCGTGCCAAACTTAAGGTAAAAGTCAATTTTAAGTAAATTTTTCGGTAAATTCAATTATTTTTCAAAAACTCTATGGAAAACAAATCGAAAAATCTGTCCTAAAATCGGGGTTTACCGTAGTAAACGATTTACCTTAAGTTTGGCACACAGCCTTAGAAATTAATAATTTAACTTTATTATGAAATATCCAATCCTGTACGAGCTATTTCGAAACTTCGATGTACATAATTAAAAATTCCTTGTAGTTTGGATAACTTAACTGTCACTGTATCAGAGTTCATATATGAGGTGTAGTAAAATTTTGCTACCTTTATTTTTTAAACGGATTGGTTGTTATGTGCGAAATAATAGTAGTATTTTTAAAACATCAACTAAAATCAGAAAATACATTTTATTTGTTAAATTACATACTTAGGCTGCATGCTAAACTTAAAGTACTTAAAGTACTTTTACTACGGTAAAAACCGGTTTTAGGACAGATTTTTCGATCAGTTTGCCAAAGTTTGCCAAGAGTTTTTGAAAAATAATTGAATTTACCGAAAAATTTACTTAAAATTGACTTTTACCTTTAGTTTGGCACAGCCTTAAAACTAATATTTCATATCCTTTTATATAACCCCACCAATTCTCAATTGGACTGAGGTCGGGTGATTGGGCAGGCCACTCCATAAATTAATTTTACTCCGCAGAAACCATTCCTCCGCCTTTTCAGAGGTATGTTTCGGGTCGTTGTCTTGTTGCAAAACCAATTTACACGGCATTTTATATTTTGCATAAGGACACATAACGGTTTCGGCTATTTCCACTATTAACTTTTTCGTATACTGCGGCCAAAATTCGGACTTCGGTGGTCTTCGTACATACTGATGGCTACCACCACAACTAAAGAGAACCAATTTGGACTCGTCCGTAAATAAAACAGTACGCCATTTGTGTTATGCCATTCTGGCATAAGCTATACGCGACTTTACATGACGCTTATTTAACAAGGGTACCTTCCTAGCCCCCAAACCTTTTAATTTTGCTGCTAAAAGTCGTTTTATAACTGTTGATGTATCTATATCTAAATTAAGTTCTTCTTTGATCTTCGTTGAACTGTGAAACGGGTTCTTTTTCGCATAAATCACGATGTCTCAATCAGTTTCATTCGAAGTTTTTCGTTTTCTTCCTCGTGTTTCTGTTTTTTTTTATACTTAACAGCATTGGATTCCGTATTCCGTATTCACCTACGGTCCAATATCTCCTGGATAAATTTATAGGTTTTTCCTACTTTGATTAATTTTCTTATAAAATTTATTCTCGCTCTTCACTCTCCGCTGATTATTTCCAATTTTTCCCAAATCGGTATTGTTGCTTAACTTTAAATAAACGAATGAAACACGCAATTGACACAATTATGTAATATAAAATAATTTTATAACTTTACCATGGAGATATACTCGACGCGACCGACGTGACTAAGTAAAAAGAAAAAGTTAAACTGAGAATTTATACTAATGCAATTATGATCGACGCGACTCAGACGTGATACATAAAAAGTTGATTTAACTTTAACTTTTTGTTGTTGTTTAGTTCTAAAGTGACATCTTACAGAAATTTTATGAAATAATTAACCAATTTTTGTTTTATTTACGCTACCATTTGACATTTTGAAATAGTCAATTGTGCGTTTTTCTTCAAATTACACATTTTAAATTTTTATTATTTCATAAAAAGTTAAAGAAATAAAAAAATAAATAAAAACAAAGTCAAAGGTTAAAGAAATGGGTATACTCGTAAGCGAGTTTTTGACATTTTGAAGCTTCTGAGTAACGTAAGTAAATCTCCAGCATTAGTCACGACACTACTATTTTTTCGAACAGCAAAATTTAAACTACAATCGAAATTAAGGTGAATTCTAAAGTTAATTGGTGAACATGTCGATAATAGCGTTTGATTTATGTTCAGTGGGCACTAAAAAATCCATATTGAAAGATGTCAGGCAAATCATGAAGAAGATAATGTTATAGTAGCTGCGTTTTATTTTAATCAGATGCACTAGACAGCGATAAACTATATTTTGATTATTTAGACAATTTATATATTGTAATATTAAAATATTTCGTATTCACTGAATCGAATCCTAAAGAGCTTATTTCTAAAGCGAGAAGTTAAACTTACCAGACTTTTGGTAAAACTGTCTTGTATTTATAATCGAAAAATATTATTCCTGTTTAAATTTTAGAAAACCAATTCAAAAAAAAAATTCAAAAAGCTAGTATTGAAGCTGCAATTTCCGGTATACAGATTCCCATCAAATTTGCTCAAGGATTTCCCAATTAAAGGCTAGTAGCTGACGTGAAATTAAATTTTTACTGGTCTCCAAAATTAACCAGATAATTATTCCTTGAAACATTTTCAAACTTTAATTCCAGTCAAAAATGGAACTAAATCATAAACATCAGCAGTTTGCTCGACGACGAATTTCGTGAAGAACGTTTAAGATCGGTTGTTGTTTCGAAAAACATTGATACTGTGCACGAACTGATACTGCAAGATCGTCACTTGACTTGTCGCGAGATTGAGGCATCCTTGGGTATTAGTGGGACCAGCATACATTTAATATTGCATGAAAATTTGCCCGTCCATTCGTCGAAAGAAATGCTCAAAAATATGATCGAGGAGTCCAACATATGTCTATAACATCGTGACAGGTGACGAATTTTGGATTTATGCGTATGCCATTGGACGGTATGGATGTTTCAATATGAGCCAAACCCAATAAAAAATGTTAGCACTTCGATGCAAATAATCTCCTAGTTTCAATTATCATATGTCAATTCTGATTAATACTCAACTATTTGTTTGCGAGAAGTTTTCGGCGAAATAGGGAAAAGCAACCGCCACCACCGCGACAATGTGAGCCCTCACACATCGGCATAAACAATTGCATTTTTTAGCGGTTATAGTCCTGATTTGGCACCCAATGATTTATTTTTATTCCCGCAAATCAAAAACAAAGTACCAAATTAACGTTTTTCGACAACTGAAGAAGCGGTTGATACGGTCGCAATGCATGTTTTTTGGAGAATATTTTGAAAAACAAAAAATCCATTTTTGATAAATAAATGTTTGTTTTTATTCTCTAATCCCTCGTAGCTTCATGTAGAATTATTATTTTTTATAACTTCATGTCACAAATATATTTTATGTGAGTTTGTTTAAAAATGCAGTGAAAAATGTTTAGATTTAAACAGAGACATCTATATTCTAATATGAAGAATACTAATTTCACGAGCTAAACGGAAATTTTCAATTTCGTTTTATGCTTCTTTTCGTGCCATTTTTATACGTAAAATTTCATTTCACTCCAGCTACGTACTTTATGCTTAAAGGAAAAAGTTTAAGTGTTAAGTTTTTTCCGAATAGTCAATCTGCCTGAACTGTAGGAATGCCGAATTTTGGTGAAATACATTTTTTTTATCAAAATATCATCATTTCTGGTAAAATCTAGAAAATGATCTGAACTAATTTTGTTTGGAATATAATTTATAATGTTTTTGTTTTCGTAGATGCTATATACTTTTCAAAATATTTGCAAAACACGGAAAAGGTCTTGTGGTAGCTGCTACATACGATGAAGTGACGAAGGTCAAAAATTACTGGGAACTCGCAATATATGAAAAATGGTTACCACGATCAGACAAACTCTCTGAACTGTAGAGAACAACATACATTTATTCTGCACACACAGACATACAAAGATCATTTTTAAAAACTACTGTTTTTGAGTTCGAAGATATACCGAAAGGTAAAACTGCAAAAAATTTCGAGGTCCAAAATTGAAGGTGTGATTTTTTCTACTTTTTGTGGTAGATATATTGTGAGTAAAATGGCCTCTTTGTTTTCTTTGACTGTAAAAGTCGTAAACATTCTATGAATGCCCTTAAAAACAATATTTTGTCCGAAAAGCCGAAAAAAAATCTTAAATAAGATATCTAATATAGTTACATATGTGAACTGCGTACACAATTATTTTACGCCTGTACAAGAACCGTACACTGTACCAATAAAGTGAGTGCACGTAATAATTTTACAGTGCAATTCACCATTATTCTGTATATAGACAAAAGTAGTAAGGCCGCAATACGATTTTCATTCGTAAACAAGTACCATTCATAAACAATTACTGATTATGTCAGAATATACTTAAATATAAGTCCTGCTAAATCCACACATATGAAACAAACAATAACTATCTAAAGATGGATTGGTAATTTTGTTCTATGGTAAGTTTTTTTTAAATGACTAAGTATAAATGTGTTGGTGCAGACAACAAATGAAAAAAACAATCAAATTTAACCAACCATTTTAACTTGTAACCAACACAATCTTCGGTAGTTATTTTTATATAGGCATCTTTCAATGAGAGTTAGTGCAGGACTTATATTTAACTAGAATCTGATTATATACATATATTATATATCTACAAGTATCATTTAAAGTGCGCCTCAAAAATAGCTGCACACACATGGGTTAAAGTGTGTCCATCAAATAGCTATACAAACATTAAATTCATAATTGTAAATTGCCGCTGTAAATTGAATGGTACCGTTGAAACAGAACTTATCATGTTGCAACATTTCTAAGGCTTTCAATTAACCACCTTTTCGCCTAATCGACCGAATATTGTGAAATTTAGATTAATCGATTAACCAGTTTGTTTATAAATTCTATTTATTTAGGTTTAGGGAATTCATCGAATTTTTAAATATTAGGGATATCCTAAAAAATTAAACAAACAAATAATTAATATTAATTCAATTGCACGTTTTTAATTAACAATGGTTCCATTTATAAATAGAAAAACATTTGTTAATTTTTTAGGAAATAATATTTTAAAAACACCAAAGCATTAAGCGTTCGAAATCCCAAACAAGATTTTATTTTTGTGACAAAGTTCCTCGCCACTGAAAATACTCGTTCATTGGCGACAGAATTTGGTCGGATTGTAAGCATTGCTTTATATAAATTCTCCAAATTGGGGGATCTTTGTTTCGTCGAATCAAAAAACTTGAATTCATTTTTACGCTTACAGACATGGCCGCTGACAATGCGTTGAAACTGATGTTATGGAGGCATATAGCTACTCAATTTGGGTAGGTCGGGAGCCTTCATTTCATAAAGTGAATCGTCGGAATCCGATCCACCATCTCTTCCTGTAACAGCTTTAGTCGATACATCATTTTCCAGCGGTTTAAGCATACTAATGAATTCTTCAACAATTTTTAAATCATTGTCATTGAGGTGGAATGGTACATCCAAATCAGCCAGAGATTTCTTGATGTACTCTTTAAGCAAAATAAACCCTCCCAACATTGGTACGAGCGAATTCCATCGAGTAGGGCAATCGAAAATAAGTTTAAGTTTTTTATTTTCCTGTTGAACGATGTAATTTTGCAATAAGTCATTTTTTACCGAAGATCTCTTGAATTTTTTGATTGTAGTTCTAATTTCGGAGAAAATTGATCCAATATTGGTATGATAAAACGATATTTCTTCATACAATATTTCTGCGTCATATTCGAAAATAAAATTCGCATTTTCGTACTGATTAGGGACTGGTTTCTTTAATAGAATACTGAAGTGTATTCGGAATTACAAACTTTTTATACCACAAATTTTGTTTAATTCGGGCTACTAGATTTGCTTAAACAATTGTTATACTTTAGTTTAACATTGTGTCACCTAAACGTCAACAAAAAAATTTGAGGAACAAAAAGACTTTACATAACCATTGTTTTTATTTCACAGAAGATAATATAGCTTACAAAAATGATTTTATTGGAAAGGAACACTCTTCTAGATCTTAATAAAAAAGAAAGTTAAACAAAAGAACGCTGTTTTTTTTTAAATTAATTGTTTGGTGGGTGCGCATGTGATTTCTCTAAAAAACACTAAAAGTGGAATAACTTTTGCACCATCAACAATTCAAAACAACTTTAATTGGTTGTTTTTGTTGGAAATGACCTCCCCTATCACCCTGCTTCGTTTGATCGTCCAGTTCTGGGACACCCTGTATATATAGTATTCTTTAGTTATTTTAAGTTTAACGCATTACTAACCTAACTAATTTTCATTTCGTAAATTAATTTTCTTGAAAATCATGCTAAACAAAACTTTTCATGCTAGAGTAATGGAGCAAAATTCAAAATCTTTTAAATTATTATTTTCTACTTTATTTTTCTCAATATGTTCAAAATGGTAAGTTTTTGTTCCTTTTTTTCTATTGTCAGTGAGTGAAACTTTTTAGAAACGTGTGTTAAAAAGTAAGTTTTGTGATTGTGGAGAAGGTGACGAAACGCTAAGTAGTGAAAATCTCTTTGGGTAGGTATATGTATCGTTGTCTGGAATAACTATTTCAATGATAACTTTTCCGTTTTATTCTGTGTCCAGTTCCCTGGCGGTCAAGCTCGGTTTGCTAAGGCTTTAATAACCTTCCCCATCCATTGAGCAATAGCTGGCGAAAGCCAACTTAGTTAACGAATTCACAACGCAATTCTGATAATGATCCAGTATTCTGACGGGGATTCGTGACACTACTTAAATCCAGAAGATCCATCAATTCGACTAGAGAACGGCCAAAAATTCTTGCATTTTGTTGAGAGCGATGTAAGCGCACTTTGATTTAAACGGAAATGTAAACAAATTTGTTGTATATGGGACGATGCAAATTGTCAAAACATCCACCCAGTGAGTTTGCATGCAGAACGTGTGATTGTGCGGTGTGTAGTACCTGCCAACTGCATTGTTGGCCTTTAATTTTTTGAAGAAAATAATGAGAATGTGACAATGAATGGATAGTGTAGAACTTCGTCGATGACGAATACCTTTCCTGCGCTAAAAATATGGTTAAAAAGTAATCTCATCTCTCGTCACATCACCGTTCCAGAGTTATTTTATTGGGATATTGTAAGCAGGAGTAAATTAAATGAACAAGGCTTTGATTGTTGAGAACATCAGGGTGTCGATTTTGTTCAAAACCCGAAACTTAACGAAAAAATAACCCTAAATATAATATATTTAGGGTTATTATATTATAGTAGTGGATGTGTGTTTGTGTTAGTGCGAATGAGCGCATGAAATATGCTTTAAATAAAATTAAATTTATTTAATTATTAAATTTTAGTTTAAAAATAATTACAAATTCTGTGTTTCTGAGAAAAAAAAAACATTTATTCGACATCGAATTGAAAAAAAAAAAAATTAAAATCGTAATATTTATGTGTAGTTAAACATTTTTTTTCTTAACACATTGGCGCACACTTTCTAAATTTGCGTACTACTCAGGAACACACATTTGATAACTTTTGTAATTGCAATGGTATTTCGTCGCGGAAAGGAATGTATTGTTGAGAATTCAAAAATATGTCGAGTTATTCCTTAATAAATGAAAGTTGTTTGCGCGAACGTGTTCAAAACAAAACAGTTGTATATCTGTTATAGCAATCATTTGCGCGAACGTGTTAATTCGCCATTTCAAAAGGAAGGGAGATGTCAAAAAGTGAGAGAACGAAACGTCATAAGTACCAAAATCTGAACCGATTTGTACTGATTCATAGGCATAAGAAGTTAGCTCAGTTTTTCATCCCAGAAAAAAAATTTCCTTAAACAATACTATTTCGTCTCATTCCAGTTTTTTTTAGTTAAACTTGAATAAGACGGAATTTGTTTTTTAAGTTGAGTAAAAAACAACAAAATATGAATCCCAGATTATTCCATTTAATTTTTGTTTTTGTACTTTACGTATGAATAAATGAATATAAATAGTTTTCTAAGTGATACGATTTATGGGTAATAATTGTTTGTTTTTTAACGAAAAAGTGATTGATAGTGTTTTGAGTTGGTAATGGTACGAGCTTACAATGACTAAGAGGGCAGTACCAGCCGTGTAGTAGTATTGGCACAAATGGCCAAGTTCCATATGACCCGATATAAGAATTTGAGAAAATAGTGCCATTTGCCTAGAAACGTGGTTTGTCGGAAACAATTTTTATGTTTTGAATAACCTATAATACACACGAACTGTGGCCAGTCGGATGGTACCAGCCGTATGGTAAAATTCGCCCAATCGGACAGCTACCATATGACCCAATATAAAAATTAGTAATTGCCATTCTTCTAGCTATATGATTTGCCGGAAATGATTGATATTGTTTTGAGTTGGGAATAGTAAGGGCTTACAATGCCTAAGAGAGCAGTAGAGGTACCAGCTGTATGGTAGTATTGGCGCTAATGGCCAAGTTCCATATGGCTCATAAAAGAATATTAAAAAAATCATGTCATTCTCCTAGAAATATGATTTGCCGGAAATGATTTTTTAGGTTTTGAATAACTTATAGTACGGACTAATTGTGGCCAGTCGGACAGTACCAGAGCCATATGGTTGGATTGGCGCAATCGGCTAGCTTATTAATTTTTGTATTGGGCCATATGGAATCTGACCGATTGGGCGAATTCTATCATACGGCTGGTACTAACCGGTGTGAAGTTTTAATCAATTATCAAAAGTGTAGCTACAGACAAAATCATTTTTCAAAAGTGTATTTACACAATTTAATCAAAAGTGTAGTTATACACAGAAGAAAATGTAGCAGAGTTGAATTTTTCTTATTTAATTAAAAAAATCATTTTATAGATACTTTAAATTTAAACAAGATGATAAAGAAAAATATACAAACCATACCAAGGTATATAACGCCCTATCTACTTACGACATTTAATATAAAACTGTAGAGGTTCTGTAAAGGTCGTAATCAAGTAATTCTAGAGATGTCTATTCAGATCTGTAAATCCCCTCGGATTGTGTATACCCATATGGATTAATTTTGATAACCACCATATTAGCGCGACTCTTGGGGAATTTCTCACCGATCTTAGAATACAACTCCACTTGCGATATTTAATCCATAATATTAATTCATAAGAGTACAATTTAATAAAAATTAATCCAGAAGAGTACATACAATCCGAGGGCATTCACAGATTTGAATAGACATCTCTAGAATTACTTGATTAAGACCTTTACAGAACCTCTACAATTTTATATTAAATGTCGCAAGCAGATTTAGTTTTTTAAGATCGGTGAAAGATTCTCTTAGTGTAACGTTAAATCGGTGTTTAACAATATTTATCTTTAAGAGTCACATAGTCGGTACGGTTTAATATAAAAACGTTTAACCCGCATAGACATATTATTTAACTTTACATTATTTATCAAAATATATTTAGATACCTTTATATACCTTGGTATGGTTTATATATTTTTCTTTATCATCTTGTTTAAATTTAAAGTACCTATAAAATGATTTTATTAATTAAATAAAAAAAAATCAACCATGCCACATTTTCTTCTGTGTATAACTACACTTTTGATTGAATTGTGTAAATACACTTTTGAAAAATGATTATTTGTGTAGCTACACTTTTGATAATTGATGAAGTTTTAACACCGGTCTGGTACTGTCCGACTGTCCACAGTTAGTCCGTACTATAAGTTAGACAAAACCTAAAAAATCACTTCCGGCAAATTTCTAGGAGAATGGCATGATTTGCTCATATTATTTTATAGGCCCATATGGAACTTGGCCATTTGCGCCTATACTACCAACTCAACCAACAATATTACCAACTCAAAACAGTATCAATCACTATCTTTAATCAAAACGAACATTACACTATTAATTATAATTTGTTCATACGTAGAGTACAAAAACAACAATTAATTGGAATAATCTGGGATTCATATTTTGTTGTTTTTTACTCAACTTATAAAACAAATTCCGTCTTATACAAGTTTAACTAAAAGAAACTGGGATGAGATGAAATAGTATTGTTTGAGGAATTTTTTTTTTCTGGGATGAGAAACTGGGCTAACTTCATATGCTTCCCATTCATAATTTTTAATGCTGACATTCGTAGAAAACGAACAAATCTAACCGCAGAAAAATTATACACACTAATATAAAATTGTATATTATACTATACTCCTTATACGTATACGAAAACGTCATATCTCGTGCCTCAGATTTTGAACAAAATCGACCCAGGTGGTAAGCGTATAACTGTGGGATTATTTTACAGTATGAACCCATAATAATCTCCATGGGAGATTATATTTATTGCCGCTATAAAACTACGCACGTAGTTTTTATTTTTAACTGTTAGTTACCCAAAAACACTAATTTATTTTAGAAGATTTATTTATTACAATTTAATTAATCATTATTATTAATAATATTAACTAAATTGGTAGTGACCATATTTGATCAACTAGAGCACTTATAAACTCGTTCATGATTGCCCGAAAAAACTAATAATGGCAAACAAATAATTTGCTATTTTTTATATATTTTGGTTTATTTTTTATGTCAACTTATTTTTTAGAAAAAATAGATCTAAAAAAATTAATAAAATTCCGAAAAACTAGATGTCACTAAATCTGAATTGAGGGTTCATATTTGGTACTCATATCAAGTGTGTTTTGAGAAAAATAATAATTATAAACATAATGACAATTGTTATGTCATTGTATTTATATTTGGGTATGACAGCCACATAACACATAACCTTCGTTGAGGTTTTTTTACTAAAATATCGCCCGAACATAAACCACCTTAAACGATAATAGAATAGCCAATTAATTTAATTAAAGAGTTATATTCCCACCGTTGATGTTTTTTCGGTAAAATAACATACTTCGACATTTAAATATTGTGAAGGAAATACTAATCTAAACAATAAATGTGAAGAATTGAAAACATTTTGTTAAAATAATCATAATCGAGCATATGTCTAAAAATCAATCGGGTTTGAAAAAAAAATCAATTGTATAAATCTTTTTTAATGCTCGATATATTTATTCTTAACCTAGTTCCTCATGCGAAAATTAAAATACAATATTACGATAATAACGCAATTCAAAAGTTTAATTATAGAATCTTAACATAAAAATCAAACATATATGTACATACAAATGTTACCAATTTACGAATGAACGAACAAATTGAACTGAATATTGGCGTATACAAAATAAATAAATTTATTTATTTAGTTTTCAATTCACATCTGTCAAATATATAATAAAACAAAACAATAACGGAACGAATATATATCCCCCCAATAAACATTCTTGCCATCTTTACAATTTCATCACTCAGAAATCCTACGCATTTTCTGTATAAACATAGATGTCACTGTACTTTTAAAAATATAATAAATTATTAATCGTCTTTTAATGGATTTAAGATTTCCTCTATTTATATCTTCAATATATTTTTTGAGGTTAGTTTTCCACTTAATTTTCTATATTATGTTTTCATTTTATGGCATATTATTAGTCAGAATTTCAAACGAAATATATTTATAAAGATATACAGAATAAGCTCATAAAAAATGTATAGGTATAATTATGCACGTGTAAAATGTATTTTGAGCTTTTTTGATATATCGTTTATGCTAGTGGATGGATAATACGAGTATGTATGAGTTTTTTCCCTTCTACTCACATTCATTGTTGTTGTTGTTAATGAAAATTTATAGGAAAAAATGAAATATGTAATTTCCTTTCTGTTTTATAGATATCTTTTTTAAAATGGCGTCCTCTTTATTTTTTTAAATACAAAAAAGGTATACGGCTAACAGCTATTTATCTTACCATTAATAATGGATTTTACCTACAATATCGGGGAAAATTGGTTTGATTAAAATAAGAATACGAGCCATATAGAGGTATATAATAAAGGTAATACATACGACATATATACGAACATATCGATCCCTTGTCACAATATATTTTCCTTCCATAGAATTACCATTCATCTCATGAAAATTTCAATGCAAGAATAGAGGAATAACGACTCATTAGAAACCAACCTGAACCAGGGAATTACCGTTCTTAGTTTATTATTTGAATTTTTTTTAGATGTGTTTAGATTTAGAATGAATGTTGTAGTTCGGATATGATTCGTTCATTTTATATTTTATTTAGTTTCATTTTCTGATACAAACGAATAACCTGTTTCTGCTACTCTATGGTAGCTATCCATGTATTCTCGACGTATATGACAAACTTAATGAGATGAACATCTTTGAAATGTCCTTAAAGGTTATGTATTGTAAATGAAAAAAATTGTACTGCAAATAAATTTAGTTGCATATAGTAAATGTTTTTAATTAGCTTATCAGTCAGGATTTGTATACCAATGATTTGGTTTATTTTAAGGGTATCACGCAGCGATGCATTTGTTAAACAACTTGAGCGAATAGTTTATTTAAACGATGGAAATACAAATTTGCATAGTTATTCCTTGCAGTTTAGCAAAAATAGTAATTGCTAATTTAAAAATAATTGTAATGGCCCAAACAAATTAAATAGCTAATGAGTCGACATGTTGCCCACCACTTTTATTCAGGTATTGGGGAGGTAGATTAAGCAATTTGTGTTACACGATTGTCGTTAGATTACATGGCGCGATTTTGTTTGTCCGACGTAGACAACCTAGGAAATGATATTACAACACAATTTTCTCATTATTTTACGTTAGCCGGTCTTATGAAGCTGCTATTTAATTATCTAAAGCTATTAAATAATTATCTAATTATCCTAAAAAAATTTAAAATCAAAAATTTTAAATAATTTAAAAATTCCTAATTAACTATAAACGTCTATATAAAAATAGTTTTAAATAGTTTATTCTTTTCGCGCGACATCTTTTATTGAATAGATTTATTTATGACGATGGAAGATTTCTATCAACCATGACAGTGTACAATTTTGATATTTTTTGTATTTTTTATTCTTTCAACTGTCACACTCAATTTACTATTATGGTGTTTAAGAAATCTGGAAGTTTGAATATCGTTTAATGTATTAAAAATGTGCAAACTGAGATAAAAAAAATATGAAGTGTGTGGTTTTGATGAAACAAATGCAGATTCTTTGAATCCGTCACGTAACAATATTAAACGATAAATGAAACAAATATTCTAAAGGATTGAAACTAGTCCGTTTTCAAGTTTTTATTGAACCAGCCGCTTGAATATCTTTAACTTTCGAAATTACTTTCAGAGCGTGTTACATTTATCAAAGCGTGTTACAATTATTGTAGTTTCGTTACTGAAGAAAGTACGTTTTGTAATGCTTGACAAATATAAATATAAGAGAGTGGCGTAACTACTTGCTCATCCCCAGATTCTTCAAATGAGCTTGAATTCAAATAAACCTGATCTTTGGGAGGGTAACATATATTCCACATAAAATCGATCTTAAATGACTAATTTTTTGAACGTTCATAAATTTGTATCCTTTCTCTAGTTCCTTCTTATTTTTCAATTACTATATTTTCAATCATAATTTAAGTTTAGCAAAATCACACTTACTGAGAGTTGCTGTAGGGAATTTTTTTAAACATTTGACAACAGATTTCTCTTTGAATATAATTCGACTGACTATTATTAAAGCTGTATTTCCGTATCATCTTTTGTTATAGCTTTCTTTTCCTCAGAATAGTCATCTACAAAAAATTGTTGTCGGTAAAGTCATTCGAATGATCGTCAGCCTAATCAAATCTGTCTTTTCAGAATTTATAGAAGCAATCCTTCGTGACAAGGTGTATCACCACAATTTGGGAAATAAAAACATGTCGAGCAATTCGAAAAAATATTCGAATACCAAATACACTACAGGCCAAATTTGGTCGATATGGTGGATATAATGGGGTTTCCTATAGGAATGAAATGATTTTAAAGTGACGTTTCGGCCATAGGTAATGTTATGATGATCTGTCGTTTTTTGTTTCATTGTATTCAGTAATATTTACAATTTCATCATGGTGAGATATACGCAAGAAAAAAGTTTACAAATTATTCAGGAACAACTTGAAAACGATAACGATTTTTTTAAGAAAATCATCTTCTCCGATGAGGCTCACTTTCGTCTGAGTGGTGCGGTAAATAAACAAAACTGTCGATTTTGGTGCGAAGAAAATCAACAAATTATTCATGAAAAACCATTACATTCACCTAAATCCACAGTTTGGTGCGGTTTTTGGTCTGGTGGAATCATCAATCCGTATTTTTTTCGAAATGAAGCTGGTAACCGAAATGGGAAGATAACCAACATTTTATGGCCGAAACTGGAAGAAGTTGATCTTGACAACATTTGGTTCCAACAAGACGGGGCTACGTGCAACACAGCAAGTGCAACAATTGAATTATTGCAAATCATATCACTCTTATTGGAAAACCCTATATAATTATTTTATATAGTTTTAACAAATATATTAATTTATTTCAATTAATTTAATTAATTACCAGTTCATAAAGCTAACTTAATACAAAACACAAAGAAAAAAGATAGTGAAATATTTAAATTGCGCGGTCACCAATGTGGCGTTCCTTTGCTTTATTAGTGCGCGACATATCCTTGGCATTTTATCCAATAATTTATTAAATTGTTCGGATGAAATCTTGTTCCAGGCATCTTACAATTTTTGTAACAAATATTTTGCAGGGTGTTGGACATGTTTTCCGAAGCTCCCGATCTAACTGATCCCACAAAAGCCCTATCGGATTAAGATCGGGTGATTGTGGAAGCCAATTCATTAAATTCAGCTTTCGGTGGCGAAATTGTTGCTGTAAATACTCCTTACACACATTAGATGTGTGCTTGGGATCTCTGTCGTGTTATTCCTCTTATTAGTTTTAGTCCAGATAGTATAGCATGTTTTTCAAAGATTAAAAGATAGCCGAAGCGATCCATTCGACCCGTAATTTCGTCCAAATCTCCAACTTGGTTGTTACCAAAAGCCCATATCGTCGCAGAACAACCCCCGTGTTTTATTGTAGGAATCATACAGTCTGGGAACATTTTTTCACCACTACGATGTCGAAAGTAAACTCTCCTTTTGGATCTAAAAGTTTCGAATTTCGATTCGTCTGACTATAGGACTTTTCTGCACTGTGACATTAGCCAATTCTGTTGGTATTTTGCCCAATTAAGTCTTTTTTTACGGTTTGTAATCGAAATAAGTGGTTTTTAAGAGCAATTCTGCCAGTTAACCCCTGATCCGTTAGGCACCTTTTTATTGTAGTCAACGCCAATTTATTTTCCCGAGCGTTGTTCACTTGCCCTAATATTTGAGGTGCCATCAACTTCCCATTACGCTTGGATAACATTCCTATATATTCGCGCCTCCTTTGCAGTGGTGACCTGAGTTCGCTCCTGCCGATATTGGGATGAGTTCTGCCCAGTTTCCTTAAATCACTTCATTGTGTATTTTTTGCATTCAAAAGTAGCTTAGAATTCTAAATCACTAAAATAAATATTATGAACACTTTGTATACGAATCAAACGAGAGCTTTTAAAATAATTTGTTTTAAACGGTTTGGCATTAATTGTTAGGGGTTTCCTGATGTTGAATGGATTTGCGTTCAGTTTAACTTTCGTTTTTAAATCTGACCGTCATTTTTTTTTTTTGTACTTTATTTACTTAAAAATTAGATACAATAATTAATTTGGTTACCAAATACTTAGTGTTGTAGGTAACAAAGGAACATACTTAATTAAGCAGCGCGCTGTTTTATGTTTTATAATTTTAAAATATATACTTAAATAAAAAAGCGAAGATAAAGATTAAATAGACTATGATTGAAAAAAAAAAAAATTTTATAATATATTATATACTACTAAAGAAAAATTTACGTTAAACAATAAAGAGCACAAATATTGCAGAAAAAGCAAAAAAGCACTATAAAATAAAATTAAAATCAAAATTAAAATTAGCACCGTAAAGATTTTAATGATTATTTATTTAGACATTTTAAGTCCGATTGTTTAGTTTAGGTTGTTCTTAAATACATTTTTAGGCATTTCTTAAACAAGCTAATACTTTCAATTTCTTTTAGTTCGGTTGGTATAGTGTTGTACATTTTCAGACCTTTGTACAGTATATTGTTGTTTTTTGAGTTTGTTGCAAAAAATTGCAAGTGGAAGTTGGCTCGCTGTCTCGTACCATATGAATGAATATCACTCGCATGAATCAGAGGTCGGTGAAATTTAATTAAACCTCTTCGAATTTTAAATATTGTCATTATGAGTTCGAAATCAATTATATTATGGAAGCTGAGTTGAGATATATTTTTAAAAAGTTCGATTGTTGAAAATCATAGTGGCAGGCGGTATATGTTTTTTAGGTTTTTTTTTGTAGAATTGCGATCTCATCACAACGGAAACTAGCGCATCCACTCCACACTGGGTTTAAATATATTAATTGTGGTAAGATAAGGAAATTGTAGATTAGTAACAGGGAACTTTGCGGCAAAATATGCTTCAGTTTTTTGATCGAGAATACAAAAGGTCGTATTTTAGCCTTAACCATGTCGATATGGGCGCTCCATTTCAATTTTTCATCTATCAGTAGACCCAGGTACTTAAATTGATCCGTACGCTCTATCTGAATTCCCGCATAACTAATCCTGTACTCTCTTATAACTTCCTCTGATATTTTTTTATTTGTAAATATCATATACTTAGTCTTTTTGCCATTTAATTGAAGTTTGTTTTCATTGAACCACAGGTTTAGCAACGTCAAATCCATCTGCATATCTTCAAAAAGATCTTTAAGATTTGTATTTTCATACTTTATTACAGCATCATCAGCATATAGCTGAAATGTGCCCTTAAAGTTTTGTCTGCATATGTCGTTAATGTAAATGTTAAAAAGGACCGGCCCAAGAATGGATCCTTGCGGTACACCCCTTGCGAGACACATCATATCACTTTCTGTTTGATTAACAACTACAACCTGAGGACGAGCTTTACGATATGATCGGAACCACGACAAATGCATCGGCTCAAACTTCAGTCCCTGAAGTATATCATGGTCTCAAACGTTTTCCGTAGATCCAAAAATAAGCACGCTACAATCCGTTTCTTGTCAACATTTTCCGAAATGAAACTAGTTAACTCAAGGCATGCTGCTTGTGTACTAGAGCCTTCCGTAAACCCATACTGCTCTCTTGCTAAAATATTATTCGCCTTCAAAAATTGCATTAACCGGTTATTCACTATTCTTTCGAATACTTTTGAGACTGAGCTTAAAATAGATATTGGTCTATAGTTGGTTGGCTCTAGAGCATCCCCATCCTTAAATACCGGTATAACTCTTGCCATTTTTAGTTTTTCCGGAAACTTGCCTTCAAGCAACGAATTGTTAATCAAGCTAGTTAGCGCCCGCTCTCTTCAATTTTTCTTGAAAAAATTGAAGGAACTTGCCTGATATGCCGTCCCGCCCCATGGCTGCAGCTGTTTTCAAACATTGAATGACTCGACTAACTTCCTCTTCACTCACATTGGTTATATCAAATTTAAAATCTATATGATATTCTGGCATAATTACGACTACATTTGGCCACGGAAAATCGCATGCATGTATGAAACAAGCATTGAATGCGTTGGCAACTTCCCTTGGGTCCTCGCTAACTGAGCCATTTAACATTACCGAAATATTTTTTGGTTTAGTTTCACGTGTCTTATTATAAATGGCCAACTTTAATAGATTCCAAAATTGTTTGGAACTTCCAATACAATTTTCTAGTCTAGTTACGTAAAAATCTCTTTTAGCTTTCCGTACTCTGGTTACTACAATCGAGGATTTTATTAGATTGAACTTAACTTTTAAATGTTCACACTCAGGGTATTTTACAGTTAGTTTAAATAATTTTTCCCTAGTTTTGATATCCCGGTATAAATCTAAGGTCATCCACGGTTGTTTCAGACCCACACGTCGTGTGTCACGCTTATATTGCATGCAATCCTTCACGACATTCTCGAGCCCGCTTACCAGATCGTCCAGAGTTTCGACGGTTTCTATTTTTTGCCAAAAACGATTTTTCGCAGCCAAATCATAATTTAACATTTTAAATACTTGTGCCTGTTTAGATTCTCGAGCTTGTACATCTAAGACTAATTGAATTGCTCTGTGGTCAGAGAATGATACATCCTCCAATGCAAAACTGTGTACTAATCCGAATTGATCACTCAATGCATGATCTATAATAGTGGAAGTACTGTTGCATATTCTTGTGGCAAATTTTGATGCTAATTTGTTAATGAGCATGAAGCCATTTGCAGATCGTAAATCTAAATATTTACTAATTTTTGGGTTTCTTGGATCTAAAATATTTAAATTAAAATCCCCTACTACAATCGCTCTCGGCAATTTCTCTAAAATTGTTTGAAAGGATTCTAAAAAATTATCAACATTTGATCCCGGGCATCTTGTATACTGATTAAATGCATATTTTGCTTAAGCAATTTTAAAACTAGAAAATTGTTTTTCAGCTCATCTTTTTCAAAAATTACAGAGCATTTAATATTCTCTTTAACTAAAGCACATATTCCACCTCCTTTACCCATACGACAACTATGATACGTATTATAACCATGAAAATTAATTAAACATACCTCATCAGATTGTATCCATGATTCAACTAGTACAATGATTTCGGTCCCATAATTACACAACGATAAGAAATTTTCCACCTCATGAATCTTCGACTTCAAACTCCTGATATTGAAATATACAATATTTACATAACCCGTTTCCAATTTTTTACGACCGTACTTAAACCCGAGTTCATAATTCACGCTATCAACTAAATCCGCTATTTGAGAAACGCCATTTGTATTTATGTGTGTATTTCTATCTGTCATAAATCGAAACAGCTGACTCGTTTGTATATGTTTTTGTTTGTTGATATTTTATAGTGCAATTTTAAGTTTTTAACTAAAAATAAATAAATTTAATAATAAATATAATATAATAATGTTTTGTGTTTAGTGATCAATAAATCGATATGAAAATAATTCTATGTGAAGCGATAAATTAGTCTATTTGAGTTAATTAATCAAATTTTTAATTTTATCTAAATCGTTTGAACTTTTTATGTGAGTAGTGTTACTCTGTGGTGCTTTTTTCAGTAAAATCCGATTGTTGGTGGTCCAGAGAAATTGGAATTGGTTAGCTATTTTAAATTGCCGAGCAGCACGAAATAGTTGGAGTTTATTAGCGGTAAGATGATCTCGAATAAATATTTGTTTGATATTTTCAGTTTTGAATCCAATTTGACCCGAAAATAGATTTTTATATATTTTCTTATTTTTTATTATTTCTTGCTTGATGGTGATGGATTTAAGCTTGACCAGGAGAAAATGATTAGGCGTTTTGGGTGCTGTGCTGGTGGATGGTAACACGAGTTCTCTCCCGATATATTGTGCGCTGGTTATACAGTCACTGGATACGTTGGCTTTGATTGTTTTAAGAATGTTTGCAGTTAAGGTAAGAGGATCAATCGATCTATCCGGTATTCCAGAAATCACAATGTTGCTTAGATTGTCTTTTTCTTTCAGATATTCAACTTCCGTTTCCAGGCGATTAATAGTTTGATGGAGCTCTTCGTTGTTTTCCTGTGCAACCTGGACCCTGTTTTTCAGTTCCGTATTTTCAGCTGATAAATTTACTATTTGGTCACGAAGCACCGATAGTTGGTCAAGGAGAGATTTTTTCACATCCAGGATTAGGTGCTCAAGTCTTTGAAAGCTTTGTTGATTGATATCGACTGATGATTTCAAAATATGTGATGTTTGTGGTGTTTGAGATGTTGGAGGCGTACCATCAACAGGAGCCTGCTTCTTTAAATCGGATTTGTTTTTAGGGCTGACAGTTACTAGGGAGCTTGGTTGACAGCAGTTCCAAATGGTGGCGATCTTTTGAATTTCCTGCCTGTTTTTACCAGAGAAGCCAACACAGCGTGAATGGAACGTATTATGATATCTGGTGCACTTAATTCCTTGGTGAATCTCGCTAATTGCGCTTTTGCAGGAACACATTTAATTTGGTCAGCCATTTATTGGAAACACAAAAGTAATGTAGTGTTGTACGAATGCTGATGTAATTGTTTTGTTTGAATTTTTATTTTACTTTATACTTTTCTTAGCTTTTTATGTATATTTTGTCTTATATAAACGGATTTTACAATAAACAACCATTATTTTAAAATAAAAATAATAAAATTTTAATTTTTAATGCCCAACAATTGTTTTCCTGAACTGAATACTTTGACAGCGCGCCAAATTTCATTTAAAATTGTATATAACGTAAGCTCGTCATTCATTTTTGAGGCGAATGTAGACGACATGTCTCTAGGCGGGAAAGATATGGTTCGTATGGTAATCACATTTTAAAGTTAATTAAGCGAGTGAATTTTATCTGAACTTTCCCCCAAGCTTTACTATGTACCTCATAATTTGGATTCCAAATCGGTGTTAAATATTCAGTAACTGTTTTTACATGAGCGCGGTTAAAGGTTAGAAACGATTGATTATTGTAAAAATGCAATACAACTCGCATAATAAAACCAAGCATTCTGAGAGATTTGCTAACTAATTCTTAAATGTGGTGATTGAAGCTCAGTTTATTATCAAGAGCAATTCCTAGGTGATGGGTGAAGCTTTTGAATTCAAGTTCAACGTAGTTGATTCGATATTCTGAACTTATATTTCTAGGTGTGATTTTAAGAACAAATCGTTTATTTATATTTAATTCCATATAATTTAGTTAGCACCAGTCCAATAAACTATTAAGATCCTTCTGCAGTCATAATAGCCACATATATTTTTAGATTATCCGCAAATAATAACATATTGTTTTCAAGATTGGTCGAAAGATCATTAATAAAAAGTAAGAATAATAGTGGACTCAAGGTGGAACCTTGTGGTACACCTGATGTAGGAACTATTTCATTAGATCGAATTTCTACATATTGAACTCTATTGATCAAGTAGGAAAACCAGCTAAGATTCTTACCATCTACGCCATAATTTGGTAGACTAAGGACTGATAAGCGTTGGTTAAAGTTTAGCGACCGCGAGACTCGTGCTGATATTTCGATATTTTATCTTTAGTATGATTAAATACTTTAGTATAAAATAGTTTTTCAAAAACTTTAGATAACACGTTTAAAATACAAATTGGTCTATAATTTGCTACGTTGTTGATGTCCACACTTTTAAAGATGGGCACAATCTTCGTTCATTTAGTGGAGTAATTCGAGGAACTGTTACGTTCAATTAAACATCTTGGATTCGGTAATGGTATAAGTTATTATTATTGTAGACTTGTTTAAAAAAATTGAGAATAATTTTCTAATCGTTTTATGATCTGAAGCATGTGTGTTATCATAACACATGGAATCGAGTTTTTATTTTGTTTTGCAACAGGACCAGCATAATTTTGAATTGTTACAAATTCAAGTATTTCTTTAACATATTTTTTGTTCCTTTTTAACTTGGGATCTTAGTAGTGCAAACACTGAGTGTTAGTAAGAATCTTTAAGTGACATTTTATTGCACGGTAGACTTCGGAATTTCAAGTTTTCTATGTAGAATGACACCGGCTGCTCTTAACTCAATCGCCTGTACGCACCTTCTGCCCATTTTTTTATACCTTCGAAAGTTTTTTTATTACATCAATTTAATAATAAAGTTATTAACATTTAATACCAGAATCAATTTTTAATAAATTGTAAATTTAATTTAAATATTTACAATTCACAGCAAGAAGTAAAACAATTATTTACTTTAATATTCACTCACAGATATTTATTTAATAACTAAAATAAATCAGTTTTTTATATTAAGTATAGTAAACGCGTCGAAACAAAATAAAAGCCGTGTTTTTTATTAGCGCCCGATAGTTGTAGCCGGTGCACGCAATTTTCTATGTCAAAACTAAATATAGCGCTATTTTTGCATATAATTAATTTATTTAATTCTAAACTAAGATTTTTCATTCAACTTTGTAGTTAAAAACCGATAAAAAATATCTTGCTCTACCTATTTATCGGGAGTCGCTATTGGGAGCGCTATCCATTTCAAAGGGAAATTTTAAATTTCGTTTGTTTTGTACAACCCTTAAACCATTAGAAACTTAATTTTACAATAGAAATTTATTTTTTATAACGTCATGCCAAAATAAATGTTAATTGGTATATTTCAGGTCGTTACATGTTTGTATTATGGATGAATTTATTTTTGTCATTTTTATGGTATATAGCGACACCAGTGAATAAATAGCTACAGTTTCAGTATAAATTTTTCTTCGGCGCCGGATAGTGCTCCAATATTAGCCGTGTTTTAATGTTTTTGGTCAATATTTCAAAATCTCCCACTAGTAACCGAAACTGTAAATAACTTATATGGCCGCAGAAAATCAAAAAATTATAGTGAAAATTATAATCAATAAATTTTCCCTAAATTTTCCTTGTAGTCTCGAAATGACCTAAGCTATTAGAAAAACAACCGAAAGTATTGGTTACTAGTGGAAGTTTTTGAGATATTGGCCAAATACTGAAAATAAATTTATAAACATTTTAAAATTTTCAAAAGGATTGGTTATGAAATGGCCAAGATTAGTCCAGCATGAACAGATCCTAGAATTTTATCCAAAACTTACTTTAAAATCGCTGGTCAATACTACTATCCAAATTTCATCGTCATTCTTTTAGAATGACGGACAGATGAAATATTGTTAAATTTCAAGATTTCATTTATCGAGTTTTTTTTAATCCATGCAATCTTTTCTGGGGCCGAAGCACTCCCTGCACATTTATCGAGTTCCTTTACTTCGGAGATCAATCAATTTGTCATTTTAAGGATCACTTATAATATTTTATTCCGCTGGGTTTTTTTATTTAGTGAAAAAAGAGATACAAAATGAATTAAATATTTCCGCTGGTAATTATATAACAAAATAAATTCTCTTTTGTGATGGTGCTGCCACTTGCGGCGATATCTTATTTTCCGCTGAGAAATTCCTTCTATCTTATATAGCATTATATATAGACGCATTGAGACAGGGTGTGTAAAAAATATTCATCGAAAATAGCATTGCAAGTTCTTTGTTTTAATAGAGAAAAACTCATCGAGCAAATACTTTTGGCTTATAGTGCAGTTCAAAATGAGGCAAACACATACGAGTATATTCGAATATCGAACATTCGAATATTTGATTTGAATTCGAAGTAATAATCAGCCGTCATTCTGGATTGCACATCCATTTGGGTAAACTAACATACATCACATTTAATTAGCTCATAGTATCAATTTAACAAACTTTATTTTTTCTAGGAATATTTTGAAATTTCGGTACTGTTAAATTTATTTATGCATGAATCAAATATTTGTCAGTTCAGTAGTAGTAAGTAGCAAATATCAGTAGTTGTCAGCAAAATATATATGGCTCTATTTTGTTTTACCATTTTTATAGAGATGACACTGTGAATTCTTAATTACGATTTTTAAACGAACATTTATTTTTTTATGTGATCTGGTTATGTATAGAACATTTTTTTATTTAGTTTTGAAATTATCGTTTGAAAACTCTAATACTGGTACCTGATTTAAATTTTTTCGACTAAATTACTGTAAAAACTAATTTAATGTTAGTTCGTGCCAGTTATTAATAGATGGCGTAAAGCACAATACAGTGTTTTTGTTTTCTAATTTGCAAATTTAATTTAAGCTTTTTTAATTATCGAAGTATTTATTATAGTAAACGGTGGATAATTAATATTTTAGTCCGTAATTAAGTAAGCAGTAATAATACTTTGTTTTAATTAAAATGCCTGGAAAGAGAAGTTGAAGAAGAAAAAGTGATATAGTGATTATTTTAATTTTTTATTGAGCGAGAAAGGATAGGAAAAACAATAAATAAGACTTAACAAATCTAGTCCCAACAAAAAAATGTATAATTGCCAGGCGTGAAATCCCACATTTTTTACTCCGCAGCTGTACAAAGTGCAACATAAGAGGAACCTATTTCCAAGGGTGGGCAGTAACGAATTACATGTATTTGAATTACGTAATGAAAATACAAATTACAAATTGTAACTTGTATTTTAAATTTAATAATCCATATATTGTAATTTGTATTTTAATTACTTTTATTTCCAAAAATTGTTATTTATATTTTAATTACATACATTACTTAATTGTAATTTTAAAATAATTTTTTTATACATTTAAATTCAGACCCATCTATATTTTGGTATGAAAATTGAATTGCTAATGAACTATAGGGATTTTTACGGTTTTGTATATTGGTTCATCGGGAAATTGGTTAGTTGTCAAATAACCACAAATAACCTCAAAAAGTTAGTACATATGTATTTATACTAGAATCAGATTAGTGTGTTATTAAACATGTCTCTACCATTAATTCTAGATGGTACATATTTTAAAATATCAGAAGAGTTAAAAGACAAAGATTTAAGTAGTAATGTTAACGTCAAAGCGATTTGCTTGCTTTGTCCTAAACGAAAGAAATTCGCGGGAGTCTAAAATCCACATCAAATTTTACCACTCATCTGAAGGTATAACTTTATAAAATTGCTTTAAGATCCGTACGTGGATCAAAACTAACCTGAAAATATTTATATTATTTCTAACAAATTTTAGAGAGTCCATCCAGAATCAATCGATTCATTTGAAAAATACAAAAAAGACAACAAAACGCCAGGCAGAAAAATTATGCTAAACAGGCCATCACACGAAAACAATTTAAAACAGACAACATTGGGAAATGAATTTTTTAGAAAGAAACAAAATAGGCAAGAACAATTAAATGAAAATATATTAAGCTACGTTATAAATAGCATGAAGCCTCTTTCAACTGTTGAAGATGTAAATTTTATAAAAATTGTGAAAGGTACATAATTTTAAAATTTTAATTTGATTTTTGTTCAACATAATTTATGTGTTTACTTTTGTTAGATTTGGATGCTGATATAACAATTATGTCGAGAAGAACCTTGAGCCGAAAAATAACCGATAGAGATGAATTTGTTCGATCAAATTTAAAAACAATCATTAAGTGGGTTCCGTTTGTATCAACAACCTTAGATTAACAACCTTAGATCAACAACCTTAGACAAGCCTTAGATAGCCTCCAGGGGCAGAATGATTGCTACTATGGACAATTATATCCGACATTATTTTCATTGAAAATAAAATTAGAGAGACTGCAATCTCAAAATGTACTTCGATACTGCAATGGGGTACTACTAGATTAAATGTTTGGAACAAAGATTTAAATTATTTTTTGAATTTTCACCTGAAATGAATCATGCTCTTATAGCTACTTGTTTACATCCGCTTTTCAAAATGAGATGGTTGCCAGATATTGATAACCCTACAAAAATTAAAATTCAAAGTATTTGTTTAAATGCAATTGAAAAAAATAAAAGAGATCACCAACTTTTGAATGGGTCGCTTAGTTCTAGTGGAGATCTTGATCAGGAAGACGATGCTGAAAGTTTCTTCGTTTTCGACTCTACCTCAAACCACCAACAAACATTAAATAAATCAAACCTGGAACTGGAACTTATTAAATACCTGGGGGATAAAAATAAATCATTTGAAATTTTAAACAATTACCCAAATATAAAAAGAGCTTCGCAAAATACAATACGAGCCTATGTTCGTCTGCACCAGTAGAGCGATTATTTTCTCTTGCTGGCTTTATAAATTCACCAGCCAGAGGGTCATTATCAGATGGTGTGTTTGAAAAGTTAGTCTTTTTGAAAGGTAATGAAGAATTTTTTTCTAAATAAATGTAAGCATTAAAATTGTTGTATTGTAGTATAGTAAGAGTACCGTGTATGAAATAAACGTGTATTAAACGTGCAATAAATTTGAATTTAAAAAATCAAAAAAAGTTTTTTTATTGTAAAAATAAGAGAAATTTTGTGTTTTTATTAAAATAATTGTAATTTGTATTTTAATTAAAAATTAAAATTCTATGTAATTGTAACTGTTAATTTAATTACAATGATTAGTCGCTACATTAACTTGTAATTCAATTACTTATCTTGATGTAACTGACCAAGTGTATTTTAATTACACAAGAAGAGTAATTTGCCCACCCTTGCCTATTTCAAACATTAAGTTTGTTTGGCAGAAGGTCTGACAACTTAGAACAGATGTTGAATTGGGTTTGGCAAAACATAGTAAGTGCATTTTTATAGTTTTGAGATAAATGCCCTTTTATGTTTTTTGTTAAGCCATTTGAAGTTGCTAATAAAAATGTAAAACTATTTAGAGAATAGTATAACAAAAAATGAGCTCTAACCTATTTACGTTATGCATATTCAATTAACAAACGGTTTAAAAGTTTTGTTAAATACTTAGTTCTGTGATAGGTGTATGAAAATAATATTTAAAAAAATGCTTTTACAAAACTTATAGTTAGAGCATATACTATGTTTTATAAATGCATTTTATATTAAATATTTTTGTTTTCTCTCTCTCATAAGATATTAAGTAAATACATGTTTCGGAAAATGACTGAAGTCTAGATCATCTGGAAATTAATTAGTTGCACCATTGTCTATCAGGTACAAAGTACTGGGTGTATATAAGCACTCTGTCTATTCAGGTACATAAAATTCATTTACATAATTCAATTAGTAAAAATATATAAATTATAAAAAAACGAAGAATTGTTAAACTTACTAACAAAACCATATAAAAGAATGTTTCATTAAATTATTAATTTATAAAGTAATTTCATTAACACTTATTCTGTTGGAAAAGTACACAAGTCTCTAGCGCTGTCGTTGGTTGTCATCTCCTCCCAGAAAAGTGTTTTTCGAGCTGGCATATGCGGCATAAGATCTTGTTTAATTTTATTTTATTTGACAGTTTTGGTGTCCAAATTAAATTCAATAGGTGGGGGTATATTAATTTGAAATTTGTCTTTAAAAAAACACTCATCTTGAAAGCGGAAGTATCATCCAATTTTTCTTTGTAAAAAAGATTACGTGATCCTTTACAAAACTCTACTAGCCGTACTGTATCAAGTAGTGGTATTATTATTATTCTTTCATATTTTTTCTCCGTATTTTAGAACCATCATTGCTTTGGTCAGCTTTTTGAATCACGTCAATGATGTCGGCTATATCTAATATGTATGCCCTTTTTCCATTCAGCTCCAATTCTACCAGGCACAGAGTCAGCTTTCATAAATTCAATATATTTAATAGTTATAACCTTCGGCCCCCATTTTTGTTTTACGATAGTCACAAGCGACGAATAGAATGTCCAGTTTTTATTTTGTGCAGGACAATTGTCTACCCAGAAAACAAAATTGTCCACTACTGGTTTAGCCCGTCTTATAACTTGGTAATAAGCTAAAGTGACATCAGCAGCATTGAGGCCACGAATTCCTTTATGCCAAAGCACATTTATATTTTTTCCTTTGTATAAAGGGGCAAACGTTTCAATCATGACAATTAGCCGACTTACAAAATAACTATTTTTAATAGTCATTTTTGATACAATAAAGTTTTTTTGCATATCGGCAGTAGATACGTTGCGGTTTGCTGGGCGTTCTTTGCCACTATCAATTTTATAGGCTTTTCTTTCTGGCGTGTGTGTAACTTATTTTACGTGATTTTTGTCGTTGACATTTTTGGCAATCGTTTTCATTGTGAACTGCAATATTTCTTTCAGCAGACGTAGTTGGTTCAATAGGGACACAAGAATTAAGTCCAGTTTGATTATCGATCCCTTCTTTTGCGATGTCGGAACCTGAAGCTATGCTTAAAGATTCAATTTTTTTTTCTTTCTTTTTCTTCTTTGCCGATATTCTGTTTTAAGAAAACCTTACGATATTTATCGTACTCGATTTTCTTGGAAGCACTCGAATTAAATTGTTTGTGCAAAAATCTCACATTTAAATCTTTTGCCAAATAACGTCTATTGGGCACATGCACTAGTTTGTAAGGTGTTGCTACAGGGTTGAACGATTCGATGTGGGCTATAATTTTTTCAGCGATTTCCATGATATTTAATCTTCGTTTCTTGTTTGTTTGCGGGCATTGCGTTTGTCTCTAAATCCACTGTTCTTTTCACCTGGTTTGCTTTCAGATGAGAAGTTATTATTCCATCGCTTATTGTTCCCAAAATAGCAAGAAACATTTTTTTGCACTTTTGATTTGGATCTACGTTCGGGAATTTATAAATCAGTGTACGGTTTCTCGTCTGGTTAATCGTTTGATTTGTACGCCTCTTTATTTTTGTTTCAGCAATGTAGTTATCCAAAAACATTCTTTTTTGAGCAAAATCGTAGGACTTGAAATTATCTAACACGCTCTGTCTGTTCAATAAATGCGCCTTCTCGTAGCATTTTAATTTGCATGAACACTCGTTCAAAAAGCGTGCATGATTTTTATAAGAATTATTGCTATCTGGCGTTGGTAAATTCCCATTTTCATTGCGGTTTTCATTAGGAACATTTACATTGATGTTAGTTGTACTAGAGCCTTGCTCCTTGTCATCGTAACGTTCTGGTGCATAAACAAGATTTTGCTTTAAATTGTCATCCGTTGGTAGCTCGTAAGTAGGATCAGCATCAGAATCATCTAGTTGAGACTCTTGATTAGTATCAGATAGCGGATTGACCATCATTTTGATTTCATTAGCAGGCAGAACAACATCTCCAACAAGAATACTTTCTGCGACATTAGTTCTAAGTAAAATTAAATAAAATTAAATTAGAAATTCAACTAAAAATAAAATAATTCAACCAAAACTTACAGCTGCTCTTTAATTTGCCTTTCACAAACTGGGGTTTCAGGACTAGCCAGCAACAGATTTTGTTTGGTTGGGATTATGTCCTTATCAAGATTTCCGCGCCTTTAACAAAACGAATTGCTTGCGTAATATTATGAAAATGATTTTCAAATATGTGAGCACAATATAACAACGGCTTACCTTTTACTTAGGACTAAATCAAGCAAGCGACAACTACACACGTCGAACCGTAATCCATGAATGAACTTTTTCTAGTTTAGATCGCCTACACTTCATAAAAAGTAACACATTACTCTATAGTCCAAAAACAATGCAACTGCAATAACGGTAAATACTTTTTCTCTCTCTATATGACATTGATTTGCCTGTAGTTTTATTTTAGTATTTTGCTCCTATTCATGACAGAATACCGTCATTACATTAATATTAATCAGTAACTATGTTCACTTCAAGTACCACACTTCAAAAAATTTGACCAATAATTTTAGAAAACCTAGTATGTGCTATCTTTTGTAAAAACATGTGTTCTGTAAACAAAAATTTCTAAATATGTTGCACATACTATAAAACCACCATACAATATCTAGAAAACTAAGTAACATACAAGAATTCGGGATACATATTTGGAAAGAGCGTAAAATTTTGAATTAGAATTGCGATAATTGTACAAAACATAGTAAGAACCATTACTATGTTTTATAATATCACGGTAGAACTGATTTAAATCACCACATAAATGAATTTGAAATTGAAAAGTACATCCGTTATACAATTTCCAATAGTCTACATGCATTGCTAAGTGACAGTGTTACTAAGTGACAGAGGTCACTTAGTCAACTTATTAAAACTCGTAAACAATCATTTTATGCAACAAGAAATCAAATTAATCCCGTAAATATCCACCTGCTGAAAGATTGCTTAATGAATTAGACCGATGCTCTACACTGTGTGCAACTATAAAACTAAACATAATCCATTTGCAAACAGCCGTTAATTTCTTAAATATTTGTGTAAAGCAGAAATAATGTCCATGCAGCTTCCACATATGGATTTCAACACGTACGAGTACATATTATCTACATTTAAAACTGTTGGGGTTACATTATGAATTCGTGACGTACGTTAATAGCTCAACAGACATCGAGTACGAGGTGATCAGGGAGACACAGGGTAACAAAATTCGAAGGCCAAAATACGAATTATTTCGAAGGCCTGAAACAAAAGTTAGTTTTATTAAAGACTTCGGTCACAATCAATCATCAGCGATTTTCTCCGAATTGACATTATAAGATGTATATGTCGAATCCGAGACTACCATACTTATTAAATCAAGCCGATCGTATCTAATATATTGATTCCCACGATAAAGATCTCAAGCTCTCTATTTCAAAGCAAACCCCCCATTTTGATTTGTTGATCAAGCTAATTAGCTAAATTAAAGATAAAGTTTTGTAACAGAGGTAATATCCTGTTTCAATCTTATAAGATCATATTCGGGGTACAAATAAGTTTGATGGATTTACAAAAGATGGCGTGACTTAGATTGTAACTATATTCATATTAAAGTTTCATCATTCCTCTCTAAAAATCAGTATGTGTTATAGTCATTTCGCTGAAGGTAAACAACATATTTTTTGTGCTCTAACCACGTCAACCTTTGTGCCAACAAAATACAATGTGCGGGAAGCGCTGCTTTTTTGTTTTAATTTGAAGAAAATTGCAGCTGATGGATATCGATTGCTGTGTGAAGCATATGGGGAACATCGCTGACACTGAGTTGGAGGTGTTATTGGAGCAAAATTCATGCCAAACTCAAGAGGATCCCTCTGAAACTTTCGGTATGGTATAAAAACAAGGAAATTGGGTTCGGTATGAAGTCAAGCTAAGAAACGTCGAACGTCGTTTTTCATGTGCGAACAACTGCTCCAAAGATAAAATCAAAGCAGTTTTAGCTTCGAATCGTGACAGTGGACGAAAAGTGAATAAAGCTTCGAAGATATAAAACAAACCTCAAAACTTATTTATACCCCCAATACTTAGGCATTATTCTAATACTATTCGCATACACCACAACCACAAAATGCAGCTTCAACACGTTGCCTAATAAAATTACACGATTCCAATTTTGTTCAGAAATCAAATTTGCATAATAAATTGTGTAATAAACTTGTGCTATAAACTAGCACCGACGAGTTTCTATTTAATTTCAGATAAAATTGAAGTTAAATTTGAAAAATAAACTTCACTGAAAAACTCAAATATTCATAGTTCTATATTAGTGAATATGCATAAAATAAAAGTTTATCATAAAAAAAACTTTTAAAGTTAAGAATACAAAATCAAAAATATAAAATATTACGATGTCTCTTACATACCATAAAAGTGGTATAGTGTTAATCTCAGTAATTTTTTAAGTAAAGTTTTATTTTATCGTACGTGTATGAACTCCGTGCATTACGATATGTGCACAGACACAGATTTTATTTATTATTTCAATAAAATAATGTTGCGTTAAAAATTGTTATTTAATGTTATCATATCTAGAATGAAAGCTCACTGTAAGTTTATAGATATAAAAGTTTGAACTTCAATAAATTATACAGCCTTGGCCAAAAGTATTGAGCACCCTATATATTTCGGGCGTACACGGTAAGTATGTGTAACAGAAAACAACCCCTAATGTTTATTGATTATTTTTTCGACATCTGAAAAGGGTTAAAAACAATGACTCACACCACAGGTGTGGCAATGAACCACCTGGTGGAATACAATTTGTAATTTTTCCATTTTGTATTAGTTCATCAGTTCGCTACTTTCGCTCATTGTTTACACATCCAGTGATCTAGTGCGCTTTTGGCCCGCTTGGGGACCGAAAGTTAGTGAGTGAAGCTTTGCAAAATAGAAAAAAAAACTTCTTCAGGTCTCGCTACTGAGTTGTTAGTAGAAATTAAGAAACCAATCTCTGCTCGCACTACTCGCAGAAGGCTTTATGAAGCTGGTCTAAAAGGTTGTAAAGCCATGAAGAAACCATGGCTCTCCGAAAAAAAAACAAGAAGGCTCTGTATAAATGAACCCTAACATACGAAAGTTTCACCGAAGAAGATTGGTTAAATATCGTGTGGTCAGACGAATCAAACTTTGAAGTAAGTTGACAATTATATGCCCTGATAATATTAAATTATATGATTTTAAAATAAAATTTATTGTTACAAACATTTTAGTTTTCCGAAGTCTCTACATTTTCTTTATTTCAGATTTTTTGTAGACCTGGTGAGCCTTTTGTGCGTCGCCGGGCAGGCGAAGCATTTCGTCCAGAGTGTGGAGTACCAACCGTAAAACACGGCGGAGGCAGCATAATGGTCTGAGGCTGTATGGCTAATTCTGGAGTTAGGAATCTGCGTTACTGCCCTCGTTTTTAACACTTTTTGGTGATACAAACATGGATGGCGTTAAATTCCAGCAGGATAGCATGGTTTAAAAAATGTGGCATTCAGGTTCTGGAGTGGCCTGTCCAATCCCCGGACCTGAACCCCATACAATATTTATGGAGCTTATTAAAGCGCAGAGTCAGACGCCACACAATAAATAACAAATAGGACCTAAAACGCTGTCTGCACCAAGAATGGAGCCCCATTCGTCTTCCAGAATGTAAAAAACTTGTAAGCACCTCTACTCAAAAGAATTTCTGACGTAATTAAGGCAAAGGGTGGACCCAGAAAATATTAATTTTATATAAATAAATAGTAATGTGAACCAATAATAATTGTTTCAATTTATTTCAAATTGATACTCTCAAAAAAATTGTAAGATATCATGGGTGCTCAACACTTTTGGCCAACGCTGTATGCTTTAGCTTGGTAAACTTGTCGTGCTGTAGTGATTACAGGGGATTATTTAAATAAATATTTACTTAGCCAATAAAGGTAGGATATTCTTGAGTGAAATATGCTTCACTTAGTGATGGCGTAGTGATAAAATATTTTTAAATAAAACAAAATGAGTTAGCGATGATTTCAGATTACTTTTTTTGTTTATTCAATTAATCAACGTCTTGCTTCGTTCACGTTCGTCGTTCAGCTGCTTTTACCGCAACCCATTTTCTTTCGACGTCTCTTTCTTTTTCGATAATTGTTATACATACTAAGTTTTATACAAGATAACCAATTTACGTAAACAATTCCATCTATTGGGTAAGTTAAGTACTAAATTAAATTATATAAAGTAAATATGTAATTCGGAAAATATATAAATAAAGGTTATTTTTAAATTGAGTTGACTACATTCAGCCATCCTGACCTTCACAGTCGTCTCGACTGTCTAACTGATCCGACATATACGGTTTCATATTGAACGAGGCGTAAACACTTTCAAAACGGTCTATTATTATTATCACATCAGGTATGTTTTCTATAATATAACGGTCATCAGCCAATATTTATGTTACTCTGTAAGGACCTTAACTTTACAACATTTTTAGTATACACTAAATCACCCGTATGATATTGATGTGCCCGGATACGCCTTCGATCGAAATTCACTTGGGCTGGAACTCGATACACGTAATACAAAGTGAAGGAACAAATTACGTCTCACTAGCTCTAAGTTTCGCAACACCTACATGAGCCATTTCGTGGTATTTTCGAATTACTTTGTTCTGTTGAACAGCCGGAACAAACAAAAGAACCTTTTATCTAACTTTGCTGTATAAAATATCGTTACGGATCTCATATCTATTATACTCCTGTCCATTGAAAAAGAACCAGTTTTTATTGACACTATAAATTCGTCACTCCGTTGCAGAGCAATTAGCCGTTTGGTTAGTGAATATTCTGTCATTTCCATTATCGAATCACACGGCGATCTACTGAGTGCATCGACGCGTGTTTCATCTTATCACCCGATTTGTGAACTATTTGATATGAATAATTTTCTAAAAGAAACACCCACCGTAATATTCGGTTATTATCTCCCTTCTTTGGTAGAGTTTGTTTTACTGCTCGACAATCGGTCACAATAACAAACTCGACACCGTACAAGTAAATGTGGTACCTTTTGAGAGCATACACTTTTCGCTATCGTAGTTCTCCGACTAAAAAATGAAATCGGATATAATGGATTGTCAACCTGCCGTTGGGGCAATACAGCGCCTAAACCAACTTGGCATGCGTCTGTATGTAGTTATGTATGAGCATTAGGGTTATATTTGGCAAGGACTGGACTTGATGAAAGTATCTGTTTGATTGTTTCGAACGAAACTAAAAACGTTCACCAAGGTGCAGCAATAATTGAAAAATTCTTTACGAAACGTCTAAAGAAGCTAGCTGAACCTACAAATCGATGCAAATCGTGAATGTCGTTCGGAATTTAATATGGCTGGATAGCACTTATGTACATGGTTATCGCTTGGGCGGATCCCTTCCTTACGAATATTGCATCCCAAAATTCAATGGATCGTTTAAAGAATTTGCATTTAGAAGTTTGGATTTCCATGCAATTACCATGAATCAAAGTGAGCACCTTTTGTAGCGAGTCGAAATGTTCCTCTACGGTTTGAGATGCAATGAGTATATCGTCAATGTAAACTACAACGCCCCTAGTTAAAATCATATCTCTAAAAATTGTGTTCACGAATCTTTGAAATACGTTCGGAGCGTTACAAAGACCATACGGTGTTTACATACTCAAACTGTCAAATCATGACATTTGAAATTTGATCACAAAGGTTTACAATACCTTCCGGTGACTGTTCAAAACAGAAAACATTCCCAGTGTGTTGCGTGCCCACTTTGAATCTAACTCAAGGATCGTTAATAAAATCACATCGAACAAAATATTACAATTTATGAAAATGCATCAAGATGCGCATCATTGACACATCGAAGCGTACTTTCATGATATGGTTCGAACTTAATGTTTTCTGGAAGCGATTTCTGAAGTATAATATGTACTCACTGGACTCCCTGTATCGATCAATGCATTCAAATGGTTCTCTTCATTCCCGAAATTTACAACGTCTGGTCGACAAAAGTCATTAATCCATCATTAGTATTTGCTCATTAGTCCATCATTAGTATTTGCAGTACAAGTGGTTACACCTCTCTGATGAACTTTATGATATTTAGAACATCGGGGCTTGCGTGGTGGTTGGGAACAATTGATGGAAATACGTCCGGCTTCCGTTATTTGAATTAATAAACGTTGTTTTGGTTCGTTGTAGCTTTTGTCGATCATCGCTCAGTTTATTACCACTTCCACGCCGCACATTTTCCTATCGATCTGATGTTTTTTCAATAATGGTTCATCTCAACATTATACTGAAGTCATGACGTTTTATTTTTGTATAATGTAGCGAATTATAGCGGCTTCCGATATATCCGTATGTGCATCTATTGTAACCATTTCATAACAAAATGATCTAATATTGTTCCGCAATCGTTCATGTACGTCCACTTCGTTATAAACTGCACCAAAATTTCGCAGGAATGCATTTTCGAAGTCGTTTATGTTATGCAATTTCCCTTGTGCCCTTCGATATCAAAACGCAGCACCTTGTAATCGTCGTTCCAATGATAATAGTATCAGCCTATCACTTATCCTATAAATATTTTGGATTTATTTAACGCTTTTGATGAATTGTTTCGGTGAAGTGAAATAGTTGTGACATTTGTAGGGTTAACTATTGGTAACAATTCTTCAATATCTTTTACATTATACTTCACATCTATCTTGATGTTCTTTATCAAAATTAATTTCTCGATGACTGCTATTTTGTTGAAAATTTGAACAGAGCTCTTCGTTATCATTGTTGTCACTGAACCCCATCAAAACGCGTGATGTCGGTGCAAAACCAAACGTACATACTAAGTTTATACAACATAACCAATTTACATAAACATTTCCATCTATTGGGTAAGTTAAGTACTAAATTAAATTATATAAATAATTCGGAAAATATATAAATAAACGTTATTTTTAAACTGAGTTAACTACAATGGCCTAAGTACTAATTTCACTAATATTTAATCGTGAAGCTATGAAGCTTTAATCGCGCCATTTTATTATAATTTTATTAACGCACGTTAATACGTTCCGCGGTTTTTATAAAAAGTTAGGTTAAATTGATTTGAAATGAAAATTTGAAAGTGGAGTTACACTTATCAGACGACAGTACCTACTTACATCGGAATTCGGAAAGTTAGGATGTCGTCCATTCAAACCAATTTAAATACCATGATGGATTCTTGGATATGGCTTGGAAAGATCGACAACGCAACAGGTTTAACACTTAAGAATTACAATGGTACGTCACCAAGTTTGTATGGCCGACCAAAAGTGCACACAATTGGAATTCCGTTGAGACCAATCTTAAGTTATTCAGGTTCTCTTTTATGTACGAGTAATGTATCAAAATTTCTGTCTAAAATTTTAAATTGTTTCGTCGGTAATAATTTTTCGGCCATAAAATCATATAAAATTGGATAAACCCAATTTTGTACTGTTTGTTGCTCTGTTTCGTTTCAAAATTGTTTTACCAAATTAATCACTAAAGAGGTGACTACATTAAATCATTTAATGTAGTCTCCTCTTTAGTGATTAATTTGGTAAAACAATTTTGGAACGAAACAGAGCAACAAACAATACAAAATTGGGTTTATCCAATTTTATAGAAGCCCTGAAATTTGTATTAGATTTTACTGAATTTAGTTTTAATGGAAGAAGCAAACAAGCGTTCGATTCTCCAATGGATTTTCTGGTAAGTCCAACCGTGGAAAATCTAGTTTAGCTTTTCTAGAGGTCCCAGTTAATTTGTAATGGAAATTTGAGTACAGATTGGTATCACAAAAAAACGTGGTTAGGCCGATATTTAAATTATGGATCTTGGCTTGCACAGTCGTAAAAAAAGCTACAACTTTTTGCTAGCTGAAAAAATTTGAGGTTGTCGGATGATGTATTTCTTTCTAAAAATCTCAAAATTTTAACGTCACTAGAAATATTAGGAAGGATATCGATACAATTAATATTTCAAAATTACAAAATTACTCGTTGGTAGACTATTTAAAAGTTTAGACATAATTTTATTTGCTAACTTAAAAGACGAAATTCCAAAAGCTTTTTCTACTTACACACAAGTATATCGGCGGAAGAGTGGTAAAGTTTACACCACCAAGTGTTATCAACCCAAAGGACGCGAGTTCGAACCCAGTTGCGATTATTACTCTTTACATCAATGATGTTGTCGGATCAACTACGTATTCCTTCAATACTGTTTGGGAATTAGATTTTAGAATGGCATTCCAAGTGAAGGGGAATATAGAGATAACGAAAGCAACTGTACCCGGCGGCGACAATCATCATGGAAAGTAAGTACCTACCATCAAGATAGGGGCACCGATGACGTGGAATGTTCGCGAATACAACTATATGAAAGATATTTACAATTGCAATACATACACATTCGCCAATGCAGATGCATTAAAAGGAATAATCTCGAACAGCGATCGATAGACAAGAAGTAAACAAGTCTTTATAACCGCGGGCAATTTGGAAGATACTTGAGACGACAGTTGTTGTAATTTAACCAGTGAGTGTGTAAGTAAGTAAGTTAAAATGGAAACATTACGAAAACTAGTGAACACTTAAAAGTGAAATTAGTGAGCAGTGAACGAGTGAAATTAGTGAATTGCTGAAAAAATTAAAAGGCGTTGGAAAATAAGGTTTGGATATTAATTCGCCGAGTGTTATTTGCAAAATCTAGTACGAATTCGAATCGGACGCCCGAAATTCGTAACATTTGGTGTCAGAAGTGGGACCTAAACGCCGATTATTTATAACATCACAGCAGTTGAAGAAAAAGCTGCAGAACCTCGGACTTTTCAACCCAAGGCAATAAGAACGATTTGCTTTCGAGATTGTAGAGCGCCATGGAAGGAGGACGAAGATCGCGATAATCATCACTGACGTCAGGGCCCCATCATGGATGCCGCCAGTTGCTCCAATCCATGAGCAGGAAGCTAAGCTCTGCGAAGAAGAAGTAAAAAATGAGGTGAGGGAACCGGAGCGATGGATCAAACGTAAACACCATTTCAGTACAGAGCCGCCTACTCCAGAACAACAAAAATCAACCTTGGACATGGGTGATACGACGATGGCGCACTTCAAATTATTGAAATGAGAGCAGACCAGGTTGCCAAGTTTGATCAACAAAGTGTCAAGTTTCACCAACGAAGTGCCAAGTTTGATGAACAAAGTCAGTCAATCAGTGTTGTCAAATACGACGTTTTGAGGTTTCATTTAAGAACCAATACTAGAAGCAAAAATATGAATGAAGGATTGTCGTTGGCTTTAGAATATGAAGCAGTTAGAGCAAGTTTGACCACTGACACGGTAAAATTGCACAATCTGGATTTCGGGGATATTGAGGAGATAAAGGTGATATTAAAACAGAAGTTGAGACAACCAACACAAAGCTACTGGTGTCACAGAAAATTACAACAGTCGGGTGATGAGCCAGGTGACATCAAAAGTCAAAGAAGATGCTTCAGATGCGGGGGAAGTTAGGGCACTACATACGAGAGTGTACACAACGAATGATTGTTTTGTGCGGCAGCCTGATTCTCGAGATAAGCAACACGAAAACTGGCGAGTGAAACAGATACCGGGAATAAAGAAAACCAAAGACAAGAGGCAACCAGAAACAACCAAGACAAGAGGCAAAGATGATGAGTCAATAGCGGAAAGCGTTCAGAAAGCCGAGAAACGACCGTTTTGGCAAAGAGTAATAGGCTGATCGATTCACAGCAGAGAGGGACAGGACGATCAATAATGGGAGGTGACTCAGTGTTGCCGAATTACAGAAAGCGGAAAATCAGATCTCAAGATACACAACGAGATTGGGAAAGTCCAAACAAAGATGTAAAAAAGATCAGCGACGATCTGAATCGGATACAAGAACGCTTTGGAGTGATATGAATTCTACTTTACACAAGCATATCAGCCAGTGTGGACGAGTGGGAAAGTTATACACCACCCTGTTATCAACCCAAAGGTCGCGAGTTCGAAAGTTACGCCTGATATTGTCGGATCAAGTATTCCTCCAATACTGTTTGGGAATTGGATTTTAGAATAACATTCCAAGTGGTGGGGAATGTTATGTCGTGGAAGAGAAAGTTATGTCGTGGAATGTTCGCGAATACAACTATACACGAAATTTATAATTGTAATACACATACATCGCCAAATAATCTCAAACAACGATAGACAAGTATATAATCGCGAGCAATTTGGGACAGTCTCAGTTCTAGTAATTTGCATTTACAAAAATTGTTTCAATTGTTTTGAAATCAAACCATCTTCAAAATTTTTTACTATACGATTCGTTCTCTTTTTTATTTTTTATTATCTTTGCAATTCTGGGATCAAGGCTCTCCTAACTATTTTGCGGTTCGTTCTCCCGTCCCTTTTACTCTTGTGCCAGCCAATTCGAGGGCGGCTATAGGTTCGATTTTCGTAGAACCATCTGTACATTGCATATTCTCCATGCCAGATAATATAGTACTGGCAGGGAAGTTGGATCAGGCCATGAGTTCTACACTCCAACAGGGGATCATAGTTGTGCTCCTTTTTGTCACAGAACCTAATAGTGACAATTCCCTTTTGCCCTTTTCCCTGCCCTTATCGGGATTCGAACCCGGTACCTTCCGATCCAAAGGCCAAAGCTTTAACCACTGTACCGTTTGGTCGGTGATTCGGTCTCTTTCAACCTATTAAAGAATGATGACATCCGCGGTAAACATTGGCGCTTTTTTCGATTGGGATTTTTCTCGCGTTTTTCCCGCTTCATTTGCCTAAGTTATTTTCGTTTTAATATAGAAAGGAACACAACTATGCAATTTTAAAAAATGCAACAAACATTAACGTTAATTATTACTGAGTTTGAAATTTAAATGTTTAAAATCAAAGTGTCAAAATTATTTGGTTGATTTTACATAAAAACATGGTGTAATAAGTACCAAATTATTTTAAGAGATGGCGTTGTAATTAAACACAATAACACATATAAAATATTAAGCTTCTTTTCAAAATTAAAATTTATTATCCTCGTGAAGTTAAAAAGAATAACCCGAATTCATTTTAAATTGTAGTACTTTAAAATCGGGAGTAGGCGCCCCCCTCTCGAGGCCCCCTTCTATATTACACAATATTTCCAAGATCAACACTTTTTCAGTGTTAAATTTGCCCAGACACGTCTATTATTCGCCTATTGCTGTTAAAAGGAGAGTTGAACGTCGAAGCCCCTAACTTGTATTTATACAGACAGTAAACAAATTAATTTAAATTGCTTCTATTGGTAGTTCAAAACATGTACTGTTGTGCAATGTACATAGATGGCACACTCTACTCAAATATGTCATTTTGAAATGTATACAAAACATTTTTGTGTATCAAAGGCTGTATACATAATATGTTAATATGTGTACAAATTATAGAAATAACAAAGTTTAAAAAAAAATCTCCTGGTAGCCGTCGAAATTATCCAAAAAAGGAGTCGCCCAAATAAACTCGTACATAGTAAATATTTTATCAGCAGATTGTTGTCATGTAGCTAACTATTTTTTTTGTTTTGTTAAACTGTACTGTGCATTGCCTGCACGAAGCACACATTTCCAGTCTGTGTACCAGAAATAAATAAACAAACAAATTTGTTTGTTATGGCATAAATTCCGCTAAACATTTTGTGTTGTTTGTTACAAAAACTAAAAATGTTAAGACGAACAACAGCGGAACGCTAGAACCAACAATAATTACATTGTCAGAGAATATGTTACGAAAAGATTTTTTCTTTTACAAACACACACACACACAAACACATAAGCAAGCATACAAAAGTTTCTGGAATGAGAAAATCCATAATTAAAATGTTTTCTTTGACTTTGTTGGTGCCCCCTTTTTATTATTTTGTGCCCCATCAGCATCATAATCATCAACCGTTTTCATAATCGTTGTTTCACATCATCCATCTCATTGGGGTGTGTATGTGTGTGTCGTTCCTGTGTTCTTGTGTTTTCAATGCGCCCAATTTTTTACTGGTATATGTTCTGAGCTTTTTATTTTATGTGTGCAATGCGAGCAACAATAAAATTATGACAAATAGCCGAAGGGCAATTTTTGCGAAAGGATAACAAAAAATTGTTATACGGGGGTGGTAGTAAATAAATACATACACGTATATTATCCAAGTAAATGGAATGTTCATTTTATGCTAGGAAGGAGTGTCAACAACGAAAAATATGTGGATATGTACAATGCAGTTCGGGATGCTCGTTTTAATTTTATGCTTTGGCAAGATTAAATAAATAAAACTATGGGCTGCTTGTTGAAATTGTTTGCCACACCTAACCCGAAACCGTATATACCTAAAAATATTTTAAATAGTTTTTTTAAATTCATTCTCTCGTCCAGGGTGGATTTGTTTAAAATTGATAAATGAAACAAAATTCCTGTTGAAACCTATAAAATTTATGATTAAAAATACTTTTATATAGTTTTTGTATCGTGTTTGTTTGATCAACAGAAATGTACTTTATTACACATAACCCTTCACCTCTTCATTCCATTTCATTATTTGTAACCTATTCCACCCACATACCCAATAAACAACTTTTTTATTTCATTTATTTTTATAAATAACCAATTTTCATTTATTTCAATCAATTATTGATTAATCGAGTTTAAATAACTTTCAATATGTTTTTTTATTTGTTGTGTGCTTTTTGCCCATTCCGCCCACTTTGATTTGTTTATTCAAGTAAGTAGAGCATATTCAACAATGTTCACAGAGAAATAAAATCACGTAAATAAAATTTGGTTCCGGAGTTTGAGGTGTGGCCGTACCATAGACACACAAAAACCCTTAATTGCCATTTAATTTTTGATTTGATATACAAACATACTTACGAGTATGTGTATCGTACGTGTATAATTATACCTTTCAAGATGTAGTCACTTGTTGAATATGATCGAATGTGAATAATTAAGGAGTAAAGTTATTCGCATGCCAAAGTGGTGTTAAACGTTTTCAATGACAAATACTATCACTTCTCCAATAATCTATTTTAGTTTATCATTCACACAAATACACCTACTCACCTACCTCAGCTTGTACACAGTTTTAAAATGTTTTATGTCCGGGCCCGTCGCAATCGATTCTTGAAAATCCCCCTCACCAATCAAAATTATGAAACGCGATATATTCAAAGGCTGGTTGACACGGCCCTCATCTAAATTTAGTAACTGATTAATTAGCATTCAGCTAATAGATAATTAAGGTTTTCGAGCTAACCCTTTTAAACCTAAAAACATCTCTTTATTTATATACATATTTCAGTTATTTATTTGCACAGTCGTTAGATTATCATTATCATTCAGTGGCGATCGAGTGCTAATTAGTTTACAAGCAAAATTCATTAAAAATTTTATATATATGAATTTACAAAAAAGTTACACTACACCTGGAACTGCAATAAATCATTTATATATTTAGCATGTTGAACAAATATAACTTTAACCCTCATCTAAATCTAACGATTTTCATAGTAGCCTTCAAATCACTCAGAAGACTATTAAAAATTTATCCACCAATATTGAAAAAGAATTTTGATAATTTTTTGTTGCAAATTTTTCAAGACTTGACTTGCGGTGAAAACACCGCATAAAATGAAACCGCATTAATCGAGTTTCAGTTTTCATACGCCATGTTTTATGTGGGTATGTAAACATTCAATAACTGTGACATTTGACCACTTGACTTGATTAGACATGGTTTTGAATCAGTACAATTTTAACCATGAATCGCTTCACACCGAAATAGTTACACTGTACATTGAAAATAGTCGTTCAGTCTTGTTAACTCAATGTGAAATGTCCATACCTTCAAAAATATCGTCACCAACAGGCACCAACTGACAACATTATTGGTCGTTTCGTGTCGAATTTTGTTCAGCACGGGACAGTGAGAAATCGTTTACCTGCTGTTCATTTTGGCACTAGTGGAACCGCTCTGCGACGGATTTTGTAGGATGATTTGCATTTGTTTCCGTATAAAGTGCAATTAACACAAAGAATATTGCCGATAGACTGTCCACGTCGCTTGGAATACGGCCGAACAGTCGCTCGAATGGTTGACACTGAACCTGATTTTTGGCAGCAAATTTTGATGATCGACGAGGCCAATTTCACACTCTCTGGTGGCTGTGTGTGCCGGCGTTTGTGCCATAATCATCATTGGGTCACATTTTTTCACATAATATTTCGTTTTAAGTCAATTGAAATCGATATCGGTAGATGTTGGCTCATTATGTCTGCCCGCAAATGCGTGAAAAAGATCTTGACGGTTACTGGTTTGAAGAAGACGGTGCGACATGTCACACTGCAAGTTAAAGAATTCACTTTCTGCAACGAAAATTCCCTGACCGTCTGATGTCAAAAAGAGGCGTCATTGACTGGCCAGCCAGATCTCCAGATTTAACCGATTTGAACTCCTTTTTGTGGAGTTATTTGAAAAGTAAAGTATACGCCAGGAAGCCTCTTCCACCCGAGATGCTCGAAAAGGTAATGGAAAACGCAACAAAAAAAGCATATTTAGCTTTGGCCAATAAAGGCGGGCGACCTCTTAATTGATTGCAAAGGAGAAATTGCAACGGACAAATTAAATAAAAATACCTCATATATAGAAATCGGTTGTTTTTTTCAAAGTTATTCAATGTTTCCATACCGACATAAAAGATGGCGCACCCGTTATATGTATGTAAACTGAAATAATGCGTTCCAACTAACATAAAAAATGTGTTTATTCATTAAATACGAAAAATATAAAAAAATAATTCAAAAATTAAAAATAAATAAATTTATTCATGAACCATCCAATGTTTACATTTTAAGTCCAATGTTCAGTTGCTATCTTCAGAAGTAATTGCATAAAAAATATTTGACGAATTTGTAGATCTTGTTTCTATGCTGGCAATGATTGATTCAACCGATGAAATAATCTTTTTAAAATATTGGACAACTCTTGTTTGTGTAGCAGCTTTCCTTTTTTCCTCGATAATGATTCGGTAGCAGCTAAATACCTGCTCGGCCGTTCTTATTATTGCTGTGCTTCGTTCTGGTTAATCACAGCATCCTGATGCTTAAGGATTTCAGTAATTTTTTATGTTGAAAACTCCTTAGGTTCAGATCGTGCGTCTATTATATCCAATGTTTCCTCTAATGCTCATTGTTGTGAGAGTGTCATGAGATTGTCATACGTCATTGGGTCTTGATGAAAAGCAATATCTCCTCAATATCTGCCTTCTCTATACCAAATTGCAGTTTGTTACCCATATTAACAATATCTTCCGGAACATTTTCTATTAGTTCACAGCCTTTCTCTGTTTCAGGCCAAAGATCAGGGCATAGATTACGCCAATAAGAATTCATGGTCTTGATGATAACCTCATTCCAAGCCTTACCAAAATTAATGCCACTGCATGTCCGATATTATAGTCTTTCCAGAACTGTGTAAGCTTAGGTGCCTTCACCCCATCAGTATTTTTCTACAGCCTCAACAAGATTGCCTGTAGAATGGATGTTGTGTTTTGCCAAAGAAACATAACTTTAACAAGCTCGCGTTTACTCCGTTTAATGTTGTGGGATGACACGGAGCATAATTTAAAATTAGTTGAATTCTCGAATCATGAACAAATGGCTCGAATAATGCAATTGGAAAATAATGTTGTTCCTGTACTCTAATCAACAAATAAACTTGGCCTTATGTGAAGTTAGTCCAGCCGAACCTAGAATTTGTTTTAAATCATCCCAAGTAAATAGTTATTTTTTAAGTTAACTGAGCGGGGGTATTTATTAAAAATGGTACCAAATACGAAATAGAAGTCTCCCCTTTTCAGGATATTACTCGTAATTGAAATAAATTTGTCATGTATAAATTGTTGTCAAGTACGATACGAATTATATTTGTATACATGGTCCAGGACCCAATTTCGTTAAGTTGCCGCAATACGAGTTTTGAATAATTTCTCTTAAGGCATGAGTGCTCTTTTAAAATCAATAGCCTTAATCCAGCAAATTTATACTTTTAACATGCCAAATTTAAACGTAACTTCAGTCAAAATTTTTGTTTAATGGGGTTCTAACTAGGAATCATTCCGTAAATATCGTTGCTCCAGAATATGACACTTTAAATATTACTTTTGGAAGGCCCAGTCTCACTAAAGAAAAAAGCGCTGGAACGTGCAAAAGCAACGCAATGGATGGCATAAAAAAGCAAAACGGAAGGCCAAAAGGCTGAAGACAAACTAACGAGGCAAAGCAACATGATAAAACCCTATACACAGTACGAATATCAAAATCCGATTATATCGATGTATTACAGTTTTTACTAGGACCGATGACGATTGAATGAAAAGGCTGTGGACCTTTGTACTTCGAAAGTGAAAATCCATCTGGAAAATTATTCACTTATCGGTGCCGGAAAAGGGCAGTGCTGTATCGAATGACCTATAGCTAATCATCAGAAAAATTTTAAGGAAAATATTCCATCCTTTGACAATCTTTGGCCTTCTATATGTATATGGGGGGTCCATACCAAAGAGGTATTTTTGTGTTAAAGTTTGTGGGCACATTTACCATATACAACTCCAAAAAAACATTCATCTTTAAGAGGATGAACAACAAAAATACGCCCAGTTGTATATGATGGACTTCCAAGACGCATGTACCAAATAATGAATGATGAACACAAAAAAGTTCTGATAAAATGACAATGCATAAAATGTCAACTTTTATGGGACCGGAAAGCCTACTTGCAATGATGCAAGAAGTTGTTGTTTGATGTTATTGTTTTTATTCTCAAGTTTATAATTAGAGTTGTAATTCTATGGGGTACCAAATTTTATTTTTGTTATTACATAAGTACTAATCTATTACATTTTTTAAAATTAATTTTTTAAATAGGGTGTTTCGTTCGTATTCGGCTTATAGTTTTATAATTTTATTTTCAATGATTATAGTGGTTTTGTTGATATTTTGTTTCACATCAGTTCTATGTTATCTACGAGTATCTAGAATTTTATTGAAAAATTTTGTTTTAAAATTTGTTTCTTGCAATTCCTTCAATGAATAATGTAAATGTTGTTAAATATAATTTTCAAAATATCAGGAGCCTTCGTAAAAATTTCGACATTTTTTTGGCAAATATTAATTCGTTAATTAAAGATTTGGATATAACCTTTCTAACCGAAACGTGGATTTCGACCTATGAAATTAACTATTTTGATTTATCTGATTTTACGTTTATCGCTAATTGTAATGATTCATATATGTCTGGTGGCGTTGGGGTCTTTATTAGAAGTACTTTTGATTTTAATTTTACCGCATTGAACTTCTCATCAGCTGATGTTATCAAACTAACAGTTCGCATTGACAATATCGATTTCTGTTCTTTGTATTTTTTAAATGAATTAAATGATTTTTTAGTTACGAATAAATCTAAGCACAGATTGTTACTTGGAGATTTAAATATTGATTTATTAAAAGTCACTTGTGAAATATGAATTCTTGTTGTTGTGTCCTTCGTTTGGTTTAGTTTCTCATTTCGTTGCGTAACGAGATCATGCTCAAATATATGTATTGATCATGTATTTGCTGAATCAAATATATCTCTTGAGGTCAAAAGTATAAATATCCAAGTGACTGATCATAACACTATCATGTTAGCATTGAATATTTTTAATCCATAAAAACAGTTTTCACGTTGTCAACCTCGATTTCAAACAAAAATTAATTATTGCGAGTTATTGAATTCTTTAAATTCTTATGATTGGACTTCTGTGTTCTCTTCTAATGATCCAAATTTAGCTTATTCCATTTTTATTAATAAATTAACTGACGAGTTAATTAAAAACAAACCGATAACTAAAATAATAAGGTCTGACTTCAAAATAAAACCCTGGATAACCGCATCGCTACTAAGTTTAATTAAACATAAAAACCACTTAGCTAGAAAACTAGCGAAGAACCAAAGTAACGCGATGTTGAGTAATAAACTTAAAAAGTTTAATGCTAAACTAAAACGGTTAATTCCTCTAGCAAAGGAGAGATATTTTAAGGCTCAGTTTATTGCTGCTGAGGATTTAAAATCGAAATGGACGGTAGTTAATAGTGTTCTGAACAACACACTCAGCACTAATAAAATCACTTCAATTGCGGCTGGAGATAATAAAATTGAAAATGATCCATCTAATATAGCCAATATTTTTAATGAATACTTCATCAATGTACCTACTGAAATTTTGAATGCTAATCATGAATCCGTTTATTTAGATGAGTCTGATAGAGATAACTTAATTTTCTCGATCTGCAATAATCAGAGTTTTTTCTTTTTCCCAGTTTGTGAAGAGGAAATTTTTGCGATCGTTCGTGATTTAAAAAATAGTACTTCACACGGCTTTGACGAAGTTTCACATAAAATAATCAAAAATATAATTAGTAGTCTTGTCCATGTATTGGCTTTTATTTTTAATGATTGTTTGTCGAAAGGGTTTTTTCCGGAACTACTTAAAGTTGGTGTCGTAAAACCGCTTTTCGAAAAAGATTCTCAGTTAGATAAGAATAACTACCGCCCTATTACTCTTCTGAACATTTTTTCTAAAATGTTCGAAAAAATAATTAAGTATAGATTGGGGGATTATCTTGATAAAATTAAGTTTCTCGACTTACGACAGTATGGTTTTATTAAGAATTCTTCAACGGAAAAAGCTTTAATAGCATTTGTGTCGCCTGTGCACCGTAATTTGAATGATAATTTAAAATCCTCAGCTTTATTCATTGATATTTCTAAAGCTTTCGATACTGTTAATCATAGTATTTTATTATCGAAGCTATGCAATATTGGTATAAGAGGTGTTGCTTTGTTTAAATCGTACCTTGTCTATCGTAAGCAAAGTGTATGTGTTAATGGGAAGTTCAGTGATGAGAAAATTGTTAACGTTGGAGTTCCACAAGGATTAGTTCTGGGGCCATTGCTATGCTATTCTTATCTATTGTAATTCAATTTTCAGCCTGGATTTACTTGGCAATATCGTTGCGTCTGCAGATGATATGGCATTACTGTACTCTGGTTCTAATATAGATGCCCTAGAATATGATGTTAAGCAAGACGTCGTCTTGCTAATGAATTTTTCCATAGATGGCACAACGTGTGATTTAAATTCTTGTTTAATTTATCATTCGTTATCTTGAAATCATATCAATTGTGACTCCCTTTGCATTCCAATTGAAATCGTGTAGTCTTTTAAATATCTCGGGTTGCATTTGGACTCTCAACTAAATTTCAAGGCGCATGTATATAATTCAAAAAGTAAATTACGGAGGTCACTTAGAACTTTTTACTATCTTAGGAATATTTGTAGTCCGGAATTCCTAAAATGCATATATTACGCACTAGTTGACTCGCATTTGCAATATGGAATTACATGTTAGGGCGGAATTTACATATCCAATATTAAACCGTTGATGTCCGTCCGTTCAGAAAGCGGTGCTGAGAATAATTAACTTTAAACCAAGATGGACTCCATCCTTCCCGTTATTTGTGAAATTCAAAATTATGTGACTTCGGTACTTATATGTATTTAAAGTATTACAAGCCTTCTATTTAATTAGCGGTAATCGTACAGTTAATAGAATAAATATTCCTCGTCCTAATAAAGAACATTTTAAAAAATTCTTTAACTATACCGCTCCTAAATTGTATAGTCAATTACAATCAATATTTTTAACAAATATTGTTAATGATTTTAGCAAGTTATTAAAAGATTGGCTATTTAACGTAAGTAACATTGAAGCATATTTGTAATGAACATTTTACCATTTTGTTGTGAATTTTATTGATGTGAACAAGTATCAACAAATAAGGTGTATGTTTGACCGTCGACGAGAACAGTCGAAAAACAAAATGCAGCAGAATGAAATAAATGAAAATACGCAAAATTATAAAATTTTTGATTTATTTGTTTCATTTATTTCAATTTGTTGCACAGTGTGATTGTGAATATAGTGAAGATTTGGTGTTAGTGAAATGTTTATTTGTTAAATTTTTACAAAATCAGAGAAGTTCCGTTTTATTTAAATTATATTTTATTATATTGGCATGTAATTTAATAATTCATTATAAGAGTACTGAAATTTGACCTTGACAAACGTATTTTCCGTTGGCCTTAGTTGTATATGTATAAACATTTGCAAACCGTATACAATTGTTTATGCGATCGATTTCCCTTTCCTTCTTACCCGTACTATGCATGTGCATTATGTAGAAACAAATTCTATATAAGCACGCCTTCTCTATAACCTGCTTATGGATTTTGTATTATTTTTGTTTTTCGTAATTGTTAGTACAATTCCCCTCTTCCAGTACTTTCATGGTGCTGTTCCAATAAAAAACGGAAATTTTTTGCCGAGAATGTGACAAAGCCAAGAATTATATAAAAATTAATTATTTATTATTGTTATTATAACTATTTACATATATGTGAACGGTAATTTATAATCGTATACATAGAGACTGACATTTCAAGGAAATTCCCTTTGTATGTACTTAAGTACATAAAGTATTGGTACCCGAGAAACCAAAATTTGAAATTACAACAGATCGAATTGTAACTTACCCAATAAGCGAAAATTTGTATACTCGAAATGGGTTGCCACCGTATTGTGACAAAAATGACTTTTTGTGGAATAATAGAAATTGATAAATATATAAAATGTTAATAAAATGAGGAAACAGTTTTCTGCCACGGGAAATTTATCATTTGAGCTGAAATATGTTGGATTGTGTTAACCATTTTTATTTAAATTTAATTACATTTTCATAACTTATTTTAATAATTTTCACTTACTTTAAACAATTCTATAAATTGAAATTTTGTCGAAAGTCCTGATTTAAAACAATAAAGTTGTCGGCAAATATAATTCAATTTATTTTTATTATTATTTAAATTTATTATTTATTTATTTATTTTTTACATACCGGAAGGTAGGGGGGGGGAGAAGGGAAGATTGTGATTGCAACATTCTTGATTAGGGGAACTGAATAGAATCAAATATGTTAACGATCCAAAGACTTTTTGCTATGGAATGTTGTTTTTCGACGATCTTTCTGGTTGAATTCAGGTTATGTTTTAGTGAAGTTGTGTGAATGTTAGATATAAATTAATCCTGCTTTTAGTTGGATGAATTTAAATATAGGTAGATGAATGACAATACCGAATCTAAATTATTTTATTTTGACATTATTGACGGAATATTTAGGTCATCATATGTATGATAATACTGCCGAGTCATTATGAACGTGAAATCCCTCGGTTAGATGGTGTTGGATGGGAAGATAGGGAAGAATAAGGTTACAAGCAGTATATGATGAGATGACCCATAGATGTGAATTAAATAACCTAACCAGTCTATTATGACTGATGCCGTATACATATGATGAATATTAGTATCCTTTACCTCCACCAATATCTAATCTAGAGTGTGAATATAGTTGAGACTAACATTCTAATATATTTAAGTAGTTAGAAAATGACTTTGCTGCAGTTTCGCCCTAGTTGTTTCTGTGACTAACATCCTTTCCTAATCAACCTTATCTGTTAAGGATGCAGGCAGGGCCTGGGCCCGCATGATGCTGAAATATTATTCGCATTCAGATATAATTTGTTATTTGATTGTTGATATTTCAGGATTATGGTAACGTACCTAACGTACCTAGGATCGCCGTTATGGCTGGCCTGTAAGCCTCAATCATATTATATCATCATATCATATCATGTGAACAAGTATCAACAAATAACAATAAAAAATATCAAAAATATCAATAAAAATTATTAATCTTAATTTTTTGTTCTTTTGTATTTTTTTCTTCTAGTACCTGAATAGTAATACCTAGTAATAATTTATAATTTATTTTTTATCTTGTAATAGTGTAATATAAATATTTGTTAAAATTAATTCGTTGCTCCGAAACATTTTCTTTAATAAGGAGACTACTACGAGTAAACTAGATTTTTTTCCTAAATTTTTTATGAAAAAATAAAATAAAAAAAGAAGTTGAAATAACTCTTGATAAAAGTTCAAAAATAGCTTCCTTTGTTAACTTTATCGTTTCGGCTAGATTCGCAAAATGATCAGATGAGGTACATTGCACCTACAGAAAATGAACTACTGTAGGGTTTCAAAACACTGGCGGTGAACTGCCGGGGAATAGAGATATTCACGTCTATAGTAAAGACACAAGCAAACATACTACTTCTCAAATTAACATTCCGCATCCTAAATACGATCCAATACCCAGTTTTGTATCACTATGGAGAGGATCGATGGCATCTTGGGCGAAAAATAATAAGCACACAAACACAAAAGCAATAGTATGCACTCATTTTTGAATCAAAGGAGAACTTTAACCCTTTTCTCTCTGCGGGAAAATTAACACAAAAATATGTGTGGTCGAAACAGAGGCCAATAGATTACATTTTTTTTAGAACAAGTCAACCTAAATTGGGGATTTAAAAATTAAAAAGGATGGAACACTTGAATTAAAGAGGCGAAAATCACGAAACCATAATCTTAGAATTCCAGTTGTACGTCCATGTTATTTCTAAAGAAGCCCATGTAATATGCAACAGGGTTATCATAAAGATAAGGCAGTTGTAAGAAAGTTTGGAAAACCAGATTATTTTGTAACGATGACATGCAATCCTAAATGGACTGCAAGGTGTTAATGGTGTCATCATTGCATTTCACAAAAAGCTAGCTTGCATGGTAAATGTAGAAAGGAATTTCCAAAGAATTTTCTAGAGGCACCCTAACAAATTTAAATGGATATCCTATATATCATGTTGTTATTAAAATCATTGACAATTTATCGGTGGTGTCATATTCTCCCTACATATTACAAACATTCAACTGCCATGTCATTGTGGAAGTTTGCGCATCTGTTAAGAGCGTAAAATATCTATATAAGTATATTTTCAAAGGTTATGACTGCACCAAGGTGAAGATTTCACATGCGGAGATTTAAAGTTTTCTTGACTCTCGATATATTAGCCCTCCATATAATTTCAGACGTTTGGCTGTTCATTTGCCAAAAGAACAAACTGTTGTTTTCGATAGCGTAGATAAAGTTCACGGTACCTTTGATAACCACGGAGATGTCGAAAGCGAGGAGCCGCGCAATAATATATAATTAAAGTCAGCACTTTGTGTTCCAAAAACGAGAATGGAAACGCAGGAAATTTCGTGGAGAGGAAACAATCAGTATTTTAAATATCAGTTATTTATTTATTTGACCGACCAAACGGCACAGTGGTTAAAGCTTTGAATCGGGAGGTACCAGGTTCGAATCCCGAAGGATTCTTGCAGGATGCAAGAGAGAATTTTCATCATCAGATTACGATCTGTGGTGAAAAAAACACATCTATGATCCTCTGTCTGTATGCAAGGAGCAAATGGTTCTACGAAAATCGGACCTATAGCCGTACGTCCTAGAGTTGACTGGCAATGACGTAAAAGTAAGAACAAGAAAAGCGAACCGCTAGAGAGCTGGGAGAGCCTCGGTCCCAGAACCGATTGCAAAGATAAAAAAAAAATTATTTGATGTTATGCTCTCACAAATATAAGAAGAGTTAACCTGACTGAAGACTTTTAACATCATCATCAAAGCGAACCAGGAAATCGAGCATTGCTTGATATTGAAAGTATCGTCAGACCACATTCTGTCGACCACAGCAAACTGAGTTTACCAATTACAACATCAATTCTGGGAAGATACTTCATATTTAATCTGGAAGTCGAGAGCAGCTCAACAATGAGCAAAGGCCTGTATTTAACATGGCCATAAAAGCCATTAGCAATAAAAAAATGAGATGTTTTTTCGGGGATGGTCCAGACAGAAGCGGTAAAATTTTTCTTTACAACACTTTAACTAACTGTTTCAAGAAGCTGGTTAGAAAAAGATCTTCTTGTAACCTCTACTGGTATTATCGCAACTCTTATTTTAAGTGGAACGACTTACCACAGTTAATTTAAGGCATCTGTATCTTTGAAACCCACAAGCTTCTGTAGCACAAGCATTGAGTCAGAACAAGCTGACGCCGGTATATCTGCTAAGCTTATTGTGTGGACTAAGCTGGAATGAAATCCGACTTGGCACTTCAGACATTTAATGATTTCTTAAAAGAGACCTTTGGTAGAATTTCGGAGAAAATTTCAGGCAAACATGGCTAACAGTCCCTCATGCATCTCGAATTAAAATCATTGAAGAGGCAATGACAAGTTGCGGTCTTTGGCTTAAAATAACAAGCAAGTCTGCCTAACACAAAATATGAGACTGGAAAAGAAAAAGAACTTTTTAATTGGCTTATTAAGTTAAGTGATGGTAATATCACCAACTTTGGTGATATTGGGAATATCCTCGCGATGTTTTGTTATTGGTGTTGAAAGAGTACACTGTTCTACTCAAACTTTGTCCGGTATCAATCCGTTTTGAAATGCCAACTATGTCATTTTATAGGTAAAGCCCATAACGTGTATTTAATGAAATTTGGGTACAAACTCTATACGGTGTCGTGTTCTTGACCATTTAAAGTGTGCCACTCAACGAATCCAATGAACGAGTTTTACTCAAAAAATCTATCGATACTATCATCTGTGAACTGAAAACTACATTTCATGTTACAAATAATACGAATTTGAAGGTAGTTAGACGCAAGTGAAATAAAATTTGCCATAACGCAATTTACGCAACGTAGTTCTCTTAACTTGCAAAATTTCCGTTACCGACTCAAGTCCCTACAACCAATCTGCGAACAAAAAAATGTAAATATATTCATAAAGTTTTTCCCTCTTTTGCGGTGGATATGATCTTTCTAACCTGAATATATTACTTGATACACAACAAAAAACTCATAAAATAATGATAAGATGATAAGAAAACAAAGTAAGCAATACACCAACAAACAACTTTTGTAAACAGTCTTACATATTAAAATGTAAACTTTCTAGTATGTTGTTGTGCTGTACTGAGACACATTTTCACCGGATTTAGTTTCATTTTCATCTTTCAGCACACAGAATACTACGTGGCTCAGTAAAGCATACGGTAAAAAGGCTATACAGACGACGACGAAATATGAAACGATGATGATGAACGGCAAAAAATAAGTTAAAATGAAGAAGCAAAATAAGAAGTTGAATAAAACATGAAAGCTCGTATAAAATTTCAATCATTCGAAAATCCTTTTTTTCTTGTGTTCCTCTCATATCCAGAATTTTTTTTTATATGTTTTGTATAATAAAAGCAAACAAACAACCAACCATAAAAGGTAACACAGATTTCTGTTGGCGTTGTTGTTGGTATCGTGGAAGATTTATGACGAACAATACTGCTAACGAATGAACGCATGTTTTATTAAATCCGTTGTGTGTACTCAATAACCGATTATCTTTTGATAGGTAATGTGGATTCCGTACGTCATGAAGAAGAGAAACCTGATTTTTTTATTATTTTGTCAATTTATGCAAATTTCTGTAAGTGCTACCTACGTTTGCCTCTGAAATTGAATTAAGAAAATGCGTTTTAAATTTACATAATATTTTCTTTTGTTCGACCTTCAGACTGTAAATCTCCATAAATTAATTCTTGGTCTACTTTAAAAAATGTTTCGATTCCTGCACGTGATTTGAATTTTTCTTTTATTAATAGACTAGCGTTGATACTTCAACATTCCATATTCCACTGAGGGGCTTATGGCGACATACGAAAATTATATGACAGAACGGTCTAAGGTATAATTTTAGAGAAGGATTAACCACATGTAAAACTTCCAAAGATCAGCATACCGAACGTTAATGAGAACATATGAAATTGATGAAGTTTTATGATGTCTTCGATAAGTTAGTGCACACACAACAAACATATACTAACAGATCCACACACAATGAGTTCGCTGAAAACATAAACTGGTGGCCAGGCAACCAAATTAGTTACCCATCTTCATGCCACTGGCGAGAATTATGAAACTGCATATACGATTGCAAAGGCGGGCAAACATAACCAAATATATTCATACATTGATGTCGCAACCCAACATCAGTAATGAATCCGCATCAACCATTCGTACATTATATGACACTACCAACGAATGCCTTCAAGCTATAAAAACACGGTAATAAACATCGAGAATTAGGATCTAATTATCATCTGCACGGTATCAAAGAAACTCGACAGTGAGTCGTTTTGCGAGAAAACCAACAACTACCCGTAAACACTGACATGCAATCCACCAGAAACAACATTTTTGTCTTCGGGAGGCTAAAAAGGCACACGATACTCAAGATTGTGAAAAATTTAAGGCCATGAGTATTTATGAAAAAACTTGTCTCACTACTAGAACGCTGCAGGAACTGTCTTAAACTCAGCCAATCAAGGATGGATGATAATGTAAGAACAACAAATAGGGACATCTGATTTTACCAACGGCGCAAGTTTAAATTACCTCCAATCACGAAAATTGCCACTAACTACGTGCAATTATTGATCCCTGCTCAAAAGGGCGTTGTATAACTTCAAAAGCAGCTGAGCAATCCAAATTATATTGCCACTGGCCGATCCCGACTCTTATATTCCAGCCCAAATAGATTTAATCCTGGGAGCAGATTATTATGCAGCTGTAATTATACCTGATATACCAACGCAAGGCAACAAAGAACCATTTGCCCATCGTTCCAGGCTCCCGCGAAAACAAATTTCGGCAGAAGAGAAGTGAAAACAGAAGCTCAAAAATACATTCAAATGATCAACAAATGGCAGGTATATTGTAAAAATGACAATCAACACAACAATTACCATACTAGGGGATTCCCCTGGCAACAGCAAGATCTATGCAATTGGAGAAGCAGCTCATTAGGAACAATAAATTAGCAACTCAATTCAGAGAATTTATGAAAAATTATGAAGATATCGGACACAATCATATGATTAACATTCTGAAATCTTCAACCAATGGAAAATCATTAAATGACATTATGAACGTTGTATCGAAATTGCAACAGAAAAAATAGATTTGCAGCAAAATAGAAAGATGTTTCGGCAAGTATATGGTTTATTCGAAAATAATCGAAATCTCCAACATATACTGTGGCGTAATTCACTAGCCGAATTGGCAGACGACGAGAAATGCGCGTTTCCTATACTAATTATTAAAGAACGACTTCTATGTTGACAAAACAAGCAATAAATATTCGAAATCGGTTGACAGAAATGCTTCAACGTCGCGGTTTTATTCTAAGGAAGTGGTCAAGAATAACGAGAAACTACTAACCAATGAAATTCGGAGCATGGATGCATAAACGATTGAAATTGATCGAACAATCAGAGCTTTGGGGCACCATTAGAAACCTAAACTCAACGAGTCTGAGTTTACCATAGAACTCCCGGGACATATTGACCCAGTAACAAAGCGGAATATTCTTTCTAGGATGGCCAAGCTATTTGATGTATTAGGATGGCCAGCACCAGTAATAATAACGCAACAAATTATGCTACAAAAATTCTGAATTTAGTGCTTGGATGGGACTAACCCATCTCAGAAGAACATGCGGAACAATGGGCATATATTAAACGCGACACGCATCATAAGTAAATTAAGTGATAATCCAGTTGACTGTGCTATTCGTGGAATAACAACTAAAGAACTCTTGGATTACAAACTCTGGTGCACAGGCGGGCAATGGCTACGAAATAACCTACCAATTAAACACGCGAATTGAGAATGTTCTCGATCAACAAAAACCAATTCAAGTAAATGGTAACTTAGCCACGAAAGATGATCAGTCAGATAATAGAATCATGTACTGAATTAACAAAATATCTAGTTTCGTAAAGCAGAAAAAAATTGTTAAGATAGTAACCAACTTCATCAAAGCAAAAAAAATCGTTTTGATGTCAGAATCATCAACTCAGAAAAAAATCGTTTTGATGTCGATATTTAAATGCCCAAGAATGTGTCCAAGCTAAGTTTTTTTTGTTTTTTCCATCTAAACGATGTATAAGACATAAAGTTTACTTGGTTTTGTTTAATTTTGTTACTGTGCTCTATGTGTATTGTACTACAAAGCTCTGATCGTATTAGTTAACATACGTAAACGGAACGAAATTTTATGATTAAAATTGAATACGATAAAAAGCGAAACAATTGCAAGAAAATAATCCAAATTTCGTTTAGTAGTACAATATATTTTAAACAATGTCAATCTCGCTGTGAAATTTTAAATTTATTTTCAATTTTGCCAAATAGTCGCATAGTAAAGTTTATTCTTTATAAGAGTAGTATATGCTCTAACTCTGAGAACGTAGCGGTTATATGGAAGCCTTATTTGTCATAGCTGTGCAATAAACATAGCAATATAAAAATTAGCTTTTTGATGTTCTTGATTACGATTTTACATTTCTAACTTACTTTGAGCTATTTTCAAACCAAATTAGTTATTAATCTTTCTATGGTTGAACTTAAAACAAGGCAAGTTTGATTGAGATGGAGTGAAATGGAATCAGCTTGACCTTTACAAATAGAGCGCAGTACCTGAGTCTCATTTATGACAGAAAGTTAAACTAGACATCTACAAGTTATTAATAACTTGTTTAATAACTAGTTCTAAGTAACAGGGACATCTCTAATACTAACGACTACGTCTCAAAACATGTTTTGATGGAAGATTTGGAACTCACATTTGTCCGAATTACACTAGAGAATTACGCTAGAGTAAACAGAAAAAATTCACGGTAACTTATTCTTATTTCAAACCGTATCATAAACTCTCTCGATGAATTTAGACAATATGATTAAAATATAAAAATTGAATGGGTTAACTGAATTTGACATAACAACCAATTTAACTTTTTACTAGCTTCAGCATTGAAATTATCAATAACCACCTTCATTTAAATTCGTGATCAGATATATATTTCATCAAATCACCCAGCTTATTGTAAAATTAGTCTTTATTACATATAAGCTGGTTAGATTATGGACATTTTAATTAATTGTATGTGCTCGTATTCATTTATAAATCAGTAAGTTTTTCAAAGTACAACGAGTTACCATCGTTAGTGATGAGATTAGAGTAACTGCACTTTCCAAATTTTCCACTTTGTCATGTGGCTTTTTAAATACTTTTTCTTTAAAAATAATTCATGGATTGTATCAACGATATCTTTGTTATTAATATCAAAGACGAGCTACATTTTATTAGAGCAAAACTCATTGTGAAAAGTCCTTAAAATTTAAATTTTTTGACAAACCTGGAGTTATTTTGAATCTATTTACTTGTGATGCGGTGTTTGTTTAATTAAACACAGCAACAAATTCTATGTAACGGAAACGGGTCAACCGGTCCACAATGTAGACCCTCCCAGAAGTTACGGCTTAATAAAGTGCACATCGAATCAAAATTTAAGTATTAACAACATATTTTATAAACACATATTTGTTTTATTTCAACAAGTGCCTACGGCAAAAAGCGAAAATATACGTGTAAGTAAATTAAAAATAATTTTCAAACCATAATCAGCTTACTGATCATTCTGATTGATTATTTTTCCTGCTTTTAAGACGTCTCTCCGATTGGACTAACATAACATAATACGAGTCTGTTATGTATATATTGTATATATTGTTGCATTCCTATTGAACTCACAGCAGAAGTAAATGAATTTCCGGCGACAAGACAAGTTAACTCTATCGTGACCGAACAAGAGGGATGGTGCATAGGTATTTGGATAGGTATAGGTATAGGTATAGGTATAGGTTATATATATATAGGTATAGGTTATATATATATATATATATATATATATATATATATATATATATATATATATATATATATAAGGTGTTCCTTAAGTAGCTGACACGAATGGTACCGTTGGATTCCTATCAAAACGAAGGTGAGGTTGCTTTTGTTGCTTTGCACTTTGAGGCCCCCTATCAAGTTATATACTATTTTTAAGTACTAATTTCCTTTAGAAGCTGATAACATTTTCTTCTAAATAAGTTATAATAATTAAGACTATTTAGTTAAAAAATATATTAAATTTAAACAAATTTACCGACCAAATGGCACAGTGGTTAAAGCTTTGGCATTTGGATCGGGAGGTATCGGGTTCGAATCCCGATAGGGGCAGGATGCAAAAGGAAATTTTCATCAACAGATTACGATCTGTGATTAAAAGGAACACAACTACGACCCCCTATCGACGTGCAAAACTCATGGGCCGACCCATCTTTCATGTTCAGTACTATAGGCTGGTATGGAGCTTATGCAATGCGCAGATGGTAACTGAAATCGGTTCTATAGCCGTACGTCTTCGATTTGGCAGGAATTGCGTAAAGTAAGACGCGAAAATCAACCGCGAAAGAGCAGGGAGTGCTTAGGCCCCAGAAAAGATTGCATGGATTAGAAATAAAAAAAAAATGTAAACAAAATTTTTAGAGTTATATTTCTGGGTGTCTTTAAGATGTATCGCCAGTACATGATCCACACACGTGAAAAGGGGGTTGAGCGGTGAGCTAACTACATACTGTCACAAAAGCCATCAAATTATGAACCCTATAGACAGGCCTCACACCCTATATACGGAAAACACTATAAAAATGTTAACATGAAACGTGCTATAAGCCTGCTAAAATCTGGAGATATTTAGACGTATTTGCACTACAAGAGCTTAGAAGGACAGGGAGTGGAATTCATACTACACCAATGGTTACACTCTTTACTACAGCGGCTTTTAGAATAGAGGAGAATTTGGAGTAGGCTTTCTCGTTCATCGGCAAGTGTAATGGCTTATTATCGAAATCAATCCTGCCAAAATTCAGACATGCACCTTTAGATTTCGCACTAAAATTTTAATTTCACGGTTTTGATGCACATGCGCCAACTGAAGAGCGAACTACATGTGAAAGATACATTCTATGTTGAGCTGGAAGACATCATCAGTTACATCGAAAATCATCGCTAACAACCGTATTGCAAAAATTGATTGAAGCGCAGAAACCACAACACATATTCGCCCAGCTTGCATCAGCTAAAGTGACAGCAACGGCCATGCGTCGTCAAACTTGCAATGATGTATAATCTAGTCGTATATCGAGTATGTTCTTTCCACATAAGAAAATTCACAAGGTTACTTGGCCGTCGGAGGATGGTAGCACGGCAATCCAAATTGATCACGTCATGATCTCGAATAGACATTCCAGCAGTATAATTGACGTTAGATCATATAGTCACGCTGATATTGGCAGCGATCGTATTTTCAAATACAAGTGGACATTATCATCCTCATTTAATACACCAGTAAAGAAGACCACGCGCTGGAATATCGATGCACTAAACAATGAGGATTCCGTGCAATGCTACCAATGAGCTATCACTGAAAATGTATACCGGTTCAATGAAAGCTACGAGCCTCAATCAAATTTTCAGGAACAGTGGTAAGTTATCCAGTCAGCTATAACTGTAGCAGCAGAAAATATAATATCTACCCGCAATTGGTAGACCACCAAGATCACGTAATGATTGGTGCGACGATTAGTGCAACCCGTCGAAAATAAACTCGCAACACTAAGTTGCTCCCAGATATAATATCGCTGCACCAGGAAAGCGACACCCAAATTCTTCTGTAAAAATAAGCGCAAATTTATGAGGAGATGAAAACAAAGCATCAGCTTACAAGCGGAGACCGGAAACGCAAAGACTGATTTGTAAACGCCAGAAATCTTACTTTCATCCAAGATCCACAACCATCAAAAACACGGTTGGAAAAGGAGATCAAACGTGGCTGATGTTCTCTCAGTTTGGCAAACCAACTTTAAAAATCTACTAAATCGGACTAACGAAGTGGCCTCTATTGAAGCTGTTGCTATATCAGTAGGTATTTGCCCCATATTCGACATACATAAGCGGAATAAACATAGCAAAAGTCGCACACTAATATTTCACTAAATATTGAAAGAACAGGCATGTAATATCATTGCGATCCCACACATAGAGAAACCACAACCATTACTCGGCCCTAAGAAATCACACGAGAGATCTACAACACATTTACTGAGAGGTGCTAGCGCATAGAGAGCTGCCACACACGAAACCAAAACCATGAATAAGTAGAGTAAGTAGCGTTCCCCTACACAGTTACAAACCATTGATAACAGTGGGAAACGAAGAATTCAATAATGAGCAGCACTACAATATTCACTCGAATTAGTATATAATTGACGACTACTTTTGACCACGTAACTTTACAGGATAACGTGAACATTATCCTAATTATTTTGCAACAACGCGAGAGAAAGGGAATAGTTTCTTTGATTACTAAAAGCGCTACAAAGTTCAACAGCCATTGTCTGTTGTACATACAGATGATAACTGTCAAATGGTGTGGAGTTTTGTTGAAATCCCGGTAACTTAGATATTCTTGGTAAGTAGATGTTTGTACGGATGACGAATTAAACCATCTGTTTTAATATATTTTAAAAGTATTTGGTTTACTCAAAAATATAGATACCGCCAAAATGATGTTGTACAATATCCAGAATGCCTTCAAATGCGGTAAAATAATATTCTCATGGATTGGTCAACCTGCCTAACGTGATTGTCATTCAATAACACTCAAAGAATAAAAAAATACTAACCACAGCAATAACAATGAACTGAATTGAATGTGTTAAAGCAAATTAAACAAAATATGTAACAATATTCAATTGTTTTTTTTTATTATAAAACCGCCAAACGATAAGTTTCAAATTGCGTCTCCGCTAATTTTTCGTTTTATTAAGAACCTTTGAGTAAGCCATCTATTAGAGAACGTTATAGCAATCAATATTTAGTCAATAATTTTTAAATGACAAAATAACTTATCGTTTTCAATCGATAAGTTTAGTGATGTTGATATACTGTTAAAGTTAGCCGACTCGCTCCAGCCGAAAATGTCGATAATGCAGATGTAGCAACTAAAATTAATCAGCCGAAAATGTCGATAACGCATATTGAAGACAATACGGATTATCCGCTACTAAAAGTCGATAAGGCATTTTCGTATACATAGCCAGCCTAAAAATGTCGTGAAATCAGATAAATACATTTGGTGTTAAACAGTAATTTTTTCTTTAGTCCAAAATGTTTAGTTCGTTCCATAAAATGCATTAAAACTATAATCCAAAACTATTTTACCACTGAGACAACTCGAAGAAATATATGAAGCAAAACCTCAAAAATGTCGGGTCAATTTTCATGTTGAGAGTCCGGGAAAACTCGATTGAATATGTCGCACACACAAAATTTGAAAATTTCTAAAAATTGACCGTTTAAAGTGTCATGGCTGGAGACAGATTCAAATGATAGGTCTAAATAATACTCAGATGTGGAAAAAAATCAGGTCAATTTTCATGTTGAAACAAATTTGTTTATATCTGCATTATCGACATTATTCGGCTGCCATTTATTCTTAATTGAATTTAATCTGAATTGTCGGCATTTTTCGGCTGGGTATTTCTGCGAATTTCTTAACCATTTTGTATGTTTTATTCAATCGAGTTTTCTCGGACTCCCAACATGAAAATTCACTTTATTTTTTAAAATGATATTCAATAGAAGGCACTATATTTGAAATATTATCTGGACATGTCACTATAGATGCATTTCTCATTTAACCTCCTCAAACATCTAATAAAACACTTAGAGAAATTTGCTTTGGGTAATTTGTTTTAAATGTTTCGAATTAAAAATTCTTATTTTATTTTTTGTAGTTGTTTTTTAGGAACAGCAAAATAAAAATTTCTAATATAATTAATTGATTTCCGACATAAAACTTGTATCTGGAGTTTTCGATGAACATGTTACCGACAATTATCGGCTGTCATTTTCGTTTGATTTGTTTGAATCTACATTATCGACATTTTTCGGCTGAACATTTTCGGCTAACTTTAAAAGCGTGATGTTGATAGTTTTTTAATTATATCTTTATTATTTTAATGGTAATCTTTATAATCATGAATTAATCCCTCGAAAATATCTTCCTGTTAATATAAAAACAAACATAATTTGGTGGTAAAAAATGGAATAAAACGAATCGTAAGATGTCAACATTTTTTAAAAATTCGTCAACTTTAAATAATAATTGTGGGTTAAGTATACAGATTTTTAAAATAATCATGTATTAATCCCTCAAAAATATCTTTAGCTTTGTCTTAAAATAAAAATTATGCCATTAGCTAAATTTTTGCAGCCACTAGGTGATTTGTGCGTTACCCTTGTTTTGATAAAATGAGTACCATACAGCCTTAAACGAAGCAGAAAGAATCGTAATAAGGAATACACAGCGCACCAACTGACGAAAAAAGCGGCCACTAACGTATGGGTCAGTAGACATGAAAGGTAGACATGAAAGCTAAGCCTATTCTTAGATCGACAAGGAATCTTGCGAGGAGGTGCAAAACTTTAAAACTTATTAGTAAACTATAATGATCATCAGCATCCCGAAATACTCTCCTCACACAACTACCTCAATAAAACATTAATAAACTATGCACACAAGAAAACAGGACATAGTGGAGTCCCATGGAGATACTGAATTATACGTAAAATTCTAGGCCACTCACTCACATTGTAGTAGAGGTATAGAGGACACAGGAGATACAAATGCGATTTTCATTTGTCTTGTAACAAAGGTAATTCATATAGCGGTAGTAGCAGAACTCACTACAGAAGGATTTATAGCTGCCTGCAACTTCTACAGTGACAATGCAATAAATAAATTGCAGGATCAAAGTTTATGGATAAACAGGTGTGAAATCTGTGAAGACCCATTAAAAAAATGTTGGACCTTACGATACTCACGTACGAAGAATTAACAAATATTGTAAGCCAATTATAAGCCTGCTAAATCCGAGGCCTCTACGTCCAATTTTCGATAATATAACCAACATGGCTAAGCAAATATACCTGCTTGATGCCTAAAACCCAACAGCTAGAATAAAGTTCGTTAGAACTACAAGTACAAAGTACGTTATACATAGAAAATATTCCGTCATTCCTTTTTAGGACGGTCGCCATGATGAGATAACTGAATTATAAACAATTTCAGATATTCTTTCTGAAAAACAGAATGTAGCACGAAATTAGAGTTGTTTTTTTACACTTTGAACGAAAATACTTACTTGGTACTTTGTTTTTACCTTCGAATGCAACCGTAACAAATATTTTAAAAAACTTTTATTTACAATAATTCGATCTGCCGTAATTCATAATACGCCCGACTTTATAATCAAACCATAACAGTTAGCCTGTCATCCATAGACAATTTATTGTTACGGCTTACTAACTATATATTCCATTATCGAGGGTAAACAGAACAAAGCAGGAGCAGGAGTCACAATCACAATTTTATCGACGTATGTACCGAGTATAATTGAAAACTATTCTGAAAATTATATTGAACTTTTAACTGACAGCAGATTCCAAAAACAACAACCCTACAAACTAAATTCAATACTACTCGTTAGACGTATGTATAATTTTGTTTACAAACCAATTTTCTAATATTACACACCCACACCACCTCCAAATAAATTATATCAATTACCCGTTCCAATAGTAAACATATACCATATATGTTTGTATGTGACTTGTACGGTGAATATGGATGTACCACACATAATTTTGTGGATGTTGGCAGAAACAAAATAGATAAGTGATTGTGGAAAGTAATGTCTGTCACGTAGAAATCAACTTATTTGTCGATTTGTAAAATTTGTTTTCTGTTTATGTTTATGCGTGTGTGTGTGTAAGTGTCCTTTTTCCTTAAATCCACTTAAGAAACAAAAATTTGTTATTAAGGATTAAAATGTGTTTATTTACGACAAAAAATTGGATCGTTCTTCCCTTTTTTTGCTCATCGGTCGCTGGCTAAATATTTTGCAGTTTTACCTTTTTTACTCCACCGCTCTCGGTTTGAGCGTGTGTGGCGGTTGGCGTCACAGACGTTTTGTTTTTCTTAATATTTTTGTGCTTTAACCAATTTGTTTAATTGAAATATGCATGTACGTGTGTAGGAGTGAATAGTTTAGTTGAATTACATTTTTCTGTTCTTGGCTTATCGCATGTATTAAAAAAAATTATTAAGGATTTTACAGAGACTGTTCTTAAGAAAAAGGTAAAATATTTAGATTACATATATTTTACATTTATTTTGTAAATGTAAAAAATTAATCAAAAGGCTTAAATCAAAAATAATTTTGTCGTGTATGTGGATTAAATATTTTAATCCCACACTGACTAATTAATCTGAATTTCGCACACACAGAATAAGAATAAAACTACCTGTCGTTTATTATCCTCAACATTTCATATTAAAATATGTGCGTATATTTCATAACGTAAGAAATGGGTGAAGTGAATTTAAACGAATCAAATCCACTACACAAACCATTTGTCATAATATGTCAACAGATTTTTTTTCGTCATCCAGGAAGGAGCGCAAGAAAAAAACGTTGTTATACGTAATGCGGAGTCAGACAGGCATTAACAAATCACTAGAACACGGAATAAATTTATACGAAACCCCAAAAAAGCTTTTGGTTTATTAGATAAAAAATCGTTTTTTCGTTGTTGTTGATAAATTGTTTGCGATAAACCGTAGAAACCACAAGAAATCGGTTGTGATTTATCAATAAGAGAATTTTACAAGTTCGTTGTTTTTGCGTTAGGTTTTTTGTTTTCGAGAGTAAATTGAATTCGATTTAGTTTTGGTTTTTATTCAAGTTCAAATTTTCTGAATTTGATTTAATTTAATTTTTTTTATTTTGTGGTTTATCGATGGATATGTCGATTATAATCTTGGTGGAGAGTTTCAAGCGTAGAGAATTTACACATACGAATATGTAAATATCTGATACGTACAGGGATGTATGTGAAGGTACCTCGATTTTCACCACCGAAAAATGCGATGGCAACACTATTAATTAATATCATGACATTTTTGACTATCGGCGCCGAGAATTGACCCATTTCAACTCTCCACTCCGAAAATATTTACTGTCATAAGAGCTAAAACTGTCATAAAACAATAATTTTTCGGGGTTGAGAGTACACGGAGGACACAATTTTCGTGATTAGCACATAAAATATATTTGGCCATTTCCAAAATTGTATTATTTTATGCCATGTAGTTTACGGCCAGCTCAAGTATGGTGGTAGAGGACAATTTAAAGTAATTTCTGTAATTTTTCCTGAATTTTTATATGAGGTGGAGGTGATAAATAATCCTTTAAACCCAGGAACTATTAGTTAGCCGGAATATCGGCTTATGTCAGAAAAAGGTTTAAAGTAGTTTCTTTGTGAATCATAGAAATTATAGATATACTCGTAACTCTTTAGTTCCTGAGTTTAAGGGACTGTACCTCAACTCCACCTTTTAGAAAAATTCTAATAAAATCAAAAAAGTTATACTTTTGGTTTTCCTCTATCATTAGACATAAGCCGTTAATCCACCCAAGGAATAGTTCTTGAGTTTGAGAGATTATATCTCAACTCCAGCCAATATAAAAGTTCTGAAAATAGCAGATAAACTACTTTGAATATTTTCTATCACTAGGCATAAGTCTAGCCGGAGCGTTTAACCGCTAGAAAGTGTGTTCCTAAGGTGGCGGATCGGGGAATTCTCGTCAGTTTTCACGAATACCGAAGGATTTGGATGAAATTAAATGCTTCCTGAGGACCAAACACAAAGTCTAATGCACTGGAAAATACACCGAAAGGAATCATTTCTATAACATTTGGAAAACCAGCATTTATTCTGGAAATTCCACTCTTGGAAGACTACCTCCATGGATTCTGGGCTCCCCCAGAATATATGGGGCCGCTCTTAATAGAAGATAAAATAAATAAAAAGAAAAAGATCTTTGCATGTGAGGAAAACCAACTATGGTTACGAAAAACACATAGAAACACGAGGAGGAAAGTGCAAAATCCACAAATCAGAAATTGTGTCTCGTGAGCACAGTCAAAGAAAGAAGAATCTCAAAAATCTGATAGAACTCACGAAAATACTGTTGAAAATAAAAAGGCACCACAAACAAAACCGCTACCAGTAATTCTAAATAACGATGAAAACTATCAGGATATAAGAAAGTTACTGAGCAGTGGAAACCTCAAAGTAAATGTTCCAAACTTAGATAACTGCAGAAATCTTACTTCTTCTCTTAATGAGAAAAATAATAATGTTAATGTAATCTTAATGTAATCTTAATGTTATCTATGGTACCCGTACGACGACAAAATCTCGACCAATAAAAGTTGTAGTGAAAATCTGAATTCATTCTGTCAGCCAAATGAAATAAAAGAAAACTCACTTCCGAAAAATCTAAAAATTAAAGAAGTTACTCATATTTTAAAGCGATAAACCCCCTCTGCCCTTGCTATGAAATTAGATATATCTTAAATATGAAGATCGAGATTGAAGCCTCAAGAAAAGCAAGGTCGATTCTGCAATGCAAAAGATGTCAGTTTTATGGACACACACATAACTATAGCAATAGAAACCTAAAAATCGCAGCTAAACATCTTAGGAAGAAATGTAAAAACCCAAAGAAAGTCCAGCAAATTGCGTGAATTGTGGCGAACCACATCTCGCATGCCATAGGGGCCGTATAGAAGGATCAATTATGCAAAGACAAAAAACTAGAAAACAGCATCAGGATAACTCCTGCAACAAAAGCATAAAAATGAAAGCCATTAGAATATTAGCATGGAGTTCCAATGAGTTATGTAACATCATCAGGAATTGCAAATCATTTTGGACATCCAACAATTTGGTGATTATCTCATATCCAAAATACTTCACAACACAAACACGTATAAAATTTTCAGGATATAAGTATATCAGCTAACACTGCAAGTGGAAAAATATGCAACAAAAGAAATACAATCGTGCAGCATCAGCATCAAGACAAAAATTATTCACTAACTTTTTTGCAGTTTATTGTCCACGATATAACCTAAAGGTAGCTGACTTTATAAAGTTTCTAAAAAGTTTAGGAATAAAGTTCGTTGTTGTAGGAGACTTCAATGTAAAACACAGACATGACGATCAAGACTAGTTTCCAATAGAGACAAAGAGCTTCTCGTATTAGTGACAAAATGTGATTGTAATTGGCACTCTACTAGAAAAAACACTTTTTGGCTCACAGATGTTACTAAAATACCCGAGCTATTCGATTTTTTATAACTAGGAAACTACCGATAACTTACGTTAGTATCGAAGAAGGCTTCGATTCGAGCTCTGACCATTCGTCTATACTGCTCACGCACAGCGACAAAATAATATCCAAACCAAGTAGCCCTACCCTGACAAATATGTATATGTAACATGGGAAGGATTGGAAGAAGAAATAAGTAATATAATAAAAATGAATATGCGAAATCAAAAGGATATTAAAATATACAAATTACTCAAAAGAAATTAGACAGCTAGTTGCAAAAACACGAAAAATCAGGAAGAAATGGGAACATAAGAAAATGCCCACTGTTAAAAATATACTGAATTTTACCCACCGAATAATGAGAGAAATAAATATACAAGAACATACAATAAATATACAAGCAACATACCTCTACCTACGATCATTACATATGAAATAGTTACTGACTATACATTGTGGAAGAAAAAAGGACTAAAAAGCCCAATAACTCAGATTAAATGGGAGTTGGGCAAGAAACAATGAACAAAAAGCAGGAGCCTTTGCTGATCACCTAACAAATACAAAAATTAGAAGAAATTAAAGATTACGAAATCCTTCTGACCTCTCTTACGGAAGTGATCAAAGAAATAAATGAAAGAAATCTAAGAAAAGCGCCAGCATTCTACCAAAGGTATGGAAATTTGCGGAAGTGATTATGATACCAAGCCAGGAAAATTACCCAACGAAATAACGTCTCATGGACCAATGTCAATATTACGTGACAATATATTGCCAATCTATTATGTCAATATTATTTATTAAATTATTATTATTATCATTATTAGCCTTAAGGCTGTATGGTACTGAGAAAACCAAATTTCTTTTTTAGTATCGATATTTAAATGCCCCTAAATGTATGTACTGGTTTGTTTCTTTAATATGCAAGAGCATCACAATTTCGTATAATTTGCTTACTAAACTTAATTAATAAATTTATTAAATTAATGCGTCTAATTAATAAAATTAATTAATAAATTTATTATTTTTCATTATTGCTGATCTAAACATTGTATATTATAATAAATTAATAACCACTTATCTTGGACACACTTTTTATTTCATAATTTGCCATCTAGTGACAGTAAATTATCAAAAATAATCGTCATTGCGGCGGAAACCAAACAAACTTATTGTTTGACGTAATTGATTGATACAAATCGAAATTTTATATATTTTTAAACTAAATTTTACATTTTCATGCTCATTTTAAGACTCATTTCTTCTCTCTGTATATAGTAAAGTGAAACATTATCTCTGCATGGGGTAAAAAATACCTCAATGAATTTTACAAAATTATTATTTTTACTTACTTATAATTTATTAAAAATACTTCTAATTTATTAACAATACAAAAACTCAATGTACAAGATAATGTACAAGATGTTCAATTTCATCATCAACTATTTCTAAGTTTATGCAATCATCACACACGGTTTGATGATGCCTTTTGCATGCTGGTTTATCGCAGCAGTGGTAAGTTACACTTGTTTTCATGTCAACACTCCGTGGACATAAATTGCATCTTTGAATTCTACGATTTTTGGTTTGTTGGCTTTTTCAAGGCCCTGGGAGTGGCAAGTCGCGTCTTGATTTTATTAACCACCAGCTGCAATGCCAATTTCTTGAGAAATTCTTTTCGTTCTGAAGAAACCGATGAGTCATAGAGATGCTGGTTTGCTAATTTATGCAAATTATACGCGGCAAAACCCGCCGAATCTAATATGTTGAAGAAGAGTACTATTGGCCATCTTTTAATTTTTCGAATTTATCAAAAGTATCCACACCGCCTTTAGTTTGGTTATAATTGATTATGATGTTCGGTTTACCAGTGGTTTGATCGTTTGTGGTGTTGTTGTGTAACGTAGATATGTAAACAGTAATAATACGTCATGTTTCCATCAAAGCTGAAAAGTGACGATCCAACTCTCCAATCTCTATTTTTTATTTTGTGAATTGGGCAGGCTTGTTCAGTTTTTTTCCATCATTTGTTCTGCTAGCTGGCAACTTGTAAAAAGTTATCCATTGTGATATTTCTACTTTTGTTTAGATACGGCAAACGATGCGCCAAGCTAACAGCAAAGTTTGAAACTTTCACTTCATTCGGTTGACGTCCAACATATATTTCTCCTTTCAGAGAATAAGCGTTTGAGTCACACACCCAGAATATTTGTATACCGCATTACCCAGGTTTACTGGAAATATATTTTCGGAAATTACATTGACCTCCGGTTGCAACTAGCTGCTCGTCAACTGTGAGATTAGTTGATGGCTTTCATGGTTGTCTTAAACTATCTAGAAATATGTTCCAAATATCTCTAAAGGCTGCCAATTTGTCCTCTTTCAGTCGGTCTTCCTTCACTGGTGCGATGATTATCAAACCGAAGGAACCGTAAAAGTTGTTGCGTTCTCGCCAGAGACATAACCACTCAATAGAAAGGGCGAAACTGATAAGTTTGCCAGAGTTCATCTAATCTTTCGTCCCAGTTTTTACGTAAACCGGCGTACATACGTACTCCAATCAACGCATATATTTCATCGGGAGTCCGTATCGTACCAAATCCGAGGGCGTTTTGCCTCAGCTGTAAATGTAATGTTGTAGTAACGTAAAATATGTGGGGAAAACCATAACACAGTCCAAATACGCGGAACATCTGCATCACCAACAGTACACTTATACAGGATCTGACACAAATTTCTACACAGAATGAAAAAGGTGAAAAAATGAATAGAATAGAGGAGTTAACAATGGTATGTTGTTAACATACAATTTAACAACACAAGAATAACCCACAATTATTGAACGATGCATAAACCAAACAATGATTTATTTTGTTATTATCCAGTGATCCACTAATATTCTCTAAAATAATCAACATAATATAAAAATTCGATAGCCACCAAGTCGGTATCAGTAAAGTTTTGGTTGTTTGCGTTGTTTTGTACTGATTTTTATACAGAAATGTGTGGGGTAATTTTTTACCCCAGTAGACAGAAACGCGTTTAGTTTCATTCTAACGATAAAAAATGCAATAAAATCAATCGGTTATAACTCGGTTTTTTATCTGGTGTATATATTTCTAATTGAACAAGGTATATCTAGGTATATCTAGGTATCTGGTTAGAGGGAAAATATTGGAAAATTAAATGTGCGTTCCAAAAAAACGATAAACTTTCAAACCTAACCATAGACAAACTAACCATTTTGTTTGGATAATCATGTATCAATCCCTCAATTATACATCTAAGTTCATGCTAAAGAAAGAATTAGGTCAATTGGTAATATTTTATGGTTAAAAACTGATTTTTACTAACCATAGGTTTTGGCAATTTAAGCAAAAAGGAAGCAAATTGTTAAATTTATTGAAACTCTTCTGTGTGTATCTAAGTGGAGAAAGAGATGATCTCTTAGTTGTCTACTAGGAACCTTTTATCTTAATAGAATTTATTACTTCCGTACTTTAGAAATTTCTAGCGTTGCCAAGTTGTAAGTCTTACATACAGTTAAAATTGATCGTTGTCGCTGTATGTTTACGTGGTATGGTAGATCATGGCCATGGTTAACATCTTTTGAATTTTCTCAATACATTGGATATATTTACATTTACAGCATATTCTAGCTGAAATCGAACTTAAGCTCAATACAGGATCTTAATTGACTCCGAATCAAAAATGTTACTCGTCCAACGTTTGACAAAACCGACCAGGGAGTTCGCTTTAGTGATGCCCAGCTCAATGTGGTTAGTGAAGCTCATGTTTTCAATAAAAGTACCCCCAAAGTCTTTAGTTTCAAGTACTACCTGAAGAAGTACACCATTTATCTTATAGTCCTGTGTAGCAGGATTGGCTCTTTGATGAAATAATACAGGTTTGCGATAATAGAACTAGGTTGTCACTTTCTTCTTGCAGTTTATTGACATCGTCAACTAAGTCAATGGTTCTGTAGTGTTTGATGTCATCTGCGAACATAAGGATTTTGATCAACGTGATAGCCTTATGGTACACCGGAGGTTGTTTGTTTTGTAATCGAATTTTTATCTCCTATTTCAATATATTGGATGCGATTACTAAATAAGATTTTAATCAGGTTATCGTACTGTTGGCATTATCTTTGTCATTCTTCAACATATCTAGCACTAAGTTAACTTAAAATTATTCTTGTTCTTCGTTATCGTTTTTAAAATCCCTACTTAGTGTATCGGCTTTATCCATTGTAGTACCTTTTTTGTAAATTATCGTTGGTGAATACTGTTTTACAAAAGTATTCTCTGTAATCTGGCTGGAGCTGACGTCAATGATTTCTTGAAAATGATTTCTAAAGGTTTATGGTAACTTGTATGGTAAGTTTTTTTCCGTATATGTACTCATGGAATTTTGTACAGGCCCATCTAATTGCTGCTCTGCTGCTTCCAACTAGATCGGTGGATATCTTTGCTGAGACTTAGTCAAGGCTTTGGACGCAAACGCTATTCGCTGATCTTCTTGCAACAATGCAGCTCCAAAACTTTTAAAACTGGCATCGACCTGAATAGTTACATCTTGATTGTTATCAAATAACTTTAACACAGGCGGCCTTGAAAATGCTTCTTTCAAATCGTTGCGTTATACGAGTACAAATTGACAAATTTGGGAGGAATTTTGACAAGTATGTTGCCATTCCAAGCAATCGTTGTAATTCTGTTATATTGCCTGGTTTATATAATTGTTGGGTCGCTTTTGTTTTTATTGGATCTACTGACAATCCTCCTGCACTAAAAATTTGTCCCAAAAACACATTTCGCTCGAACGGATGCATCACATATTGAAAGATCATCTTGGACTAAAGGCTTTGAAATTCCATAAAACGCATTTTCTCACCGATGCTCAAAAAAAGTTAGAGTGGAAAGAGCAAAGGAGTTGTTACGCTTGCACGAAAGTGGCGATTTGCTGAATTTGGTTTTCTCCGATGAGTCACCGTTCGTTATTGACCAATATGTGAACAAGCAAAACGACCGGATTTACATGCCCGGCCGTTCTACTGAAAATTTTGACTAACGGATTGTCACTCGAAACCAAGCGCGGCCGATGGTGATGGTTTGGGCCACCGTAACGGCCGAAAGCCGTTCACCGCGGCATCAAGATAAATACTCAAATTTATCGGGAGCATGTGTTGGAGGGACCGTTGAAACCTTGGACATAAAAACATTTCGGAAGCAGAGCCTGGATATTTCGGGACTCGGCCCCGAGTCATAAAGCGCCAATCAAGATTGGCTGAGAAACAACGTTCCGCGGTTCATTTCCACTGCCCAATGGCCACCAAATTCACCGAATGCAAATCCGCTAGATTTCTCGGTTTGGGGTATTTTGAAGAGCAAGGTTGGGACAAAAAAATACCAAAGTGTCGATCATCTCAAGCAAGCGCTTCGCCGGGAATGAGCCAAAATACCGCAGAGCCACTTTCGTGCTGCATGCAATAGCTTTGTCGGCCGTTTGAAGGCCATAATCGCAGCTAAGGGTGGCCAAATTGAAAACTGCTAGAGCAATTCGAAAATTTAAATATCTGTGAACATTTTATACTTTGATTCAATAACATTCTTCAAAAAATAAAAATTCTGTGGCGTTTTGTTTTGGTAACACTTCGGGTCAGCGACCCTGTATATTTACAAGGGATATGATTGTGCTGTTTTAGAGGTTGGGGTTGTTAATAATGAAATTAATGGAGAATTGGAAATATATAAAATTCAGAATTTTTTTGAGTTGACGTTTTGTTGGTTCTACAGAAGCATGTTGGAGTATATTTGAATTTCCAACGCATTATCAAACACATTCAATAATTAGACTTGATTGCCATTTACCTAAAAGGCGAAATGGGTACTACAGATACGGAGAAGAAAACGAAGCGGCAGCTAATGTAAGGGAAACCAAATTATTATGTTTTTCCATTTCAATTCAGTTGATCATCGTGCCAATAATTTATTGTGGATTGATAATCGGAAGAGATGGCAAGAGCGTAAACGTGGAGGTGAAAAAGTAATTTCACGATTGTGTGTTGTTTCGCCGAAAAATGTGAAACTATTTCATTTGCGCGTATTATTACTTCATGTGCGGGGCCCTACAAATTTTGATTTGAGGACTTATAAAGAAATTTTATATCCGACATTTACTGCTGCATGTCATGTGCGTGGGATTGCTTCGAATGATGATGAGCGCCACTTGCTGAATTGTTTACTAGAAGCAGTTCAATTCAAAACACCGAAGCAGCTAAGAGAATTGTTTGGATTCATTTGTGCATTGAATTTTCCTGGGAATGCATTAGCATTATGGGAAGAATTTAAAAAAGATTTGAGTGAAGATTTTGTCCGAAATCAAACTGGAAATGATTCATACAATTTTGCATTACTTGAGTAGAATAAATATTTATGTCTCATAATACGTCATGTCAACAAGTTGGTCTTCCAACACCACTACCTGAGTTTTATGATGGTGCGAATAATGAACAACGTAATGTTATAGACACAGTTTTGGGTGAAGTGATGCATCATGATGAATGGAATGAATGTATTTGTTTTATAGCATCTCATGCTGGCTGTGGAAAAACTTTTGTTCAAACAGCGCGTATACACAAATTACATTCTCTAGATTTAGTTTGTATTTCTACTGCATTTAGTGGAATTGCTTCAACTTTACTTATTAATGGCAGAACATTACATAATATATAGAGTTTTCCAATAAGAGTGATATGATTTCTTTAAAAAAAACGCACTAATTGTTAAGGAAATTGAAATGTGTTTTATTTAATGTGAAGTGCAGTCGATACAATTAAGTTCTGAATAAAACGTCATTCAAAAGGCCTCCACGACTTCTTCTGCAGGAACGAATTCGATGAACCCAATTTTCGAGCACTTTTTCCACTAAATCTAGTCGTATGTCATGAATAGCACGTTCAATATTGACTTGTAAAGCTTGAAGAGAGTTTGGTTTATTGATAAAAATCAATGTCTTCAAATAACCCCACAAGAAATAGTCTAATGGTGTTAAATTAGAACTTCTTGGAGGCCATTCAATATCACAATTTCTTGAAATAATCGAATCTCCAAACTTCAAACTTTTCTCGCAATAATTCAATTGTTGCACTTGCTGTGTGGCACGTAGCCCCGTCTAGTTAGAACCAACTGTTGACAAGATCAACTTCTTCCAATTTCGGCCATAAAAAGTTGGTTATCATCGATCTATACCGATCTCCATTGACAGTAACGGTGCTATCAGCTTCATTTCGAAAAAAATACGGACCGATGACTCCACCAGACCAAAAACCGCACCAAACTGTGGATTTAGGTGAATGTAATGGTTTTTCATGAATAATTTGTGTATTTTCTTCGCACGAGAATCGACAGTTTTGTTTATTTACCGCACCACGCAGATCAAAGTGGGCCTCATCGGAGAAGATGATTTTTAAAAAAAAAATCGTTATCGTTTACAAGTTGTTCCAAGGCAAAATCAGCAAATTCACGAAGTTTACGGTGGTCCAATGGCTTCAGTTCTTGAGTGAGAACAATTTTATATGGATGCAGACCCAAATCCTTTCTCAAAATCCGCCAATTTGTGGTTTGAGACAGTCCCAATTCTTGAGAACGTCTTGGAATCGACAAATTGCGGTCTTCAGCAACACTTGCCTGAACGGCAGCAATATTTGCATTACTTCGAGCGAATCTTTATCTTATTGGCACTTCAACATTATGTAAAGAAAATGTACGCTCAAAATTTTCAACAATTCGTCGAATAGCGAGCACACTTGGACGATTATTACGACTATAAAATGGCAAAAGCGCACGAAAAGTTGCAATTGAAGAACGATTATTTTGATAATAAATCTGAATAATTTGTAAACGTTGTTCTTGCGTATATCTCACCATGATGAAATTGTAAAAATTACTGAATACAATGAAACAAAAAATAACAGATCATGACATATTACAAACGGCCGAAACGTCACTTAAAAATTATGTCATGTTTAAGTTTGATCAAATATCGACCACAAGCGACACTAGTTTTACTTATTATCCCATTAATTTAAGTCAAAAATATGCTTTAATTAATTTCTAAATGACAAAACTGTTTGTAAAAGTCGTCCGTAATTAGATTGCAGTTATCAACTTCTTGCCGTTCTCTCTATCATAAATTAGCTTAAGACCGATATAGAAATCAATGCATCCATGAGTTTATTTTTAATCTAAATAAATTCTAATCTTAAGCTTAACTTTACAATAATGAAAAAAATAAAAAAATAATGAAAGTAAACAAAAATTCCTAAAAATAGAAGCAAACAAAAACCATCATTTTCATAACCTTAAAAATTGCTTAAGGATATACTAAGATTAATATGCAAATATTTTATTCTTCCAGTACAACAAAAGAAATCTTATATACTCGTAATGTGCACAAGGCAACATAAAAAAAGCTCAACACAAAATGAAAAATTGGAAGATAAAAGGTCTTATCGTTCATTATAATTAAAGAATGGATAAAAACCGAGGTGTGTTACCTCAAAGATATGAGCAATGCTAGCTTCTTTTTAATTAAAATGTAACAATAATAATTCAATTTTAATTACTGCAAAGCTCGACAAAGTAGTTTTTTGTGATGTATTTAGCAACGAGAGTGCCGTTTTTAACAATTAACGAAGAAAAGCAAGTATTAGAAATCACACTGTTAAAATATTCCTTATAAGAATTTTGAGTGAAAAATTAAATTTCATGAAATTTAAAATATAATAATATTTAACAAATAAAATTATTCTATACCATGTCGCGAGCAATTAATAGAAGTTTTATTGAGGAAAACTCTCATCTTGCTCTCGCAAATAACAATACATCACAGAGACTGCACCAAAAACCAATCATATATAAGTTGGTTCTTAGGGCCTGACACATTAAATGGCGGGTGAATCATCGACTTGCACAATATTTTTTTATGTAAACAGTCATCGATTTTTTTTAGTTTTGAGTGAGTCTCATTCGATCAAACAACGATTGTGCCGTTTCATTATATACTTGCTCAGTACGACTTTTCAGAATAAAAATTCTCAACAACTCTCCATCTGATTTTTGAGTGAATCTCATTTAGACCATTAACTATAGACATCCTAGAAATTACTTCAACATGCAACCAAATATAAGTAAGTTCATTGTGGACTTGCTCAGCACGATTTTTTGAGTCACTTTCTTCTTCTGATTTTTGAGTGAATCTTATTTATTGTCACAATTACAAGACATCGCGGAGATTGCTCCACAATGCCACATAAAGGAAAAACGCAATCCTATCATATAGCTATAACTCATATGGGTTTAACCTATCAAGTGAAGGATTTCTTATGGCTAATCAGTTTGCAGGCCTTTAGATAGGCTAGACCCGTAAGAGTCCAAAAAACCGCACTGAGGAAGTCTATATAATGAAAGAGAACAATCCCATATATTAGTTATTCCTATAAGGTGACTTAGTGGTCAGATTGAAGTGCAGACAGAGGGATTATACAGGACTCACCTCCTGTGCCGTCTCGGAATGCATTTTCAGTAAGTACCCTTACCTCCTCCTCGCGGTGGCCACCAGTAACTACCTCGTAACAAGGGTAGGCTAAGTGTATGAGGGCTATGGTTCTTCTACAAAGGTTTTGCGTCGGGCTTGGATAATTTACTCAGATTTACATCAACGACCTCGGATACGAAATAAGGACATCCATTTAAAATTTGAAAACCAACTCTTCGATGAGGCGATCACAAGTTCGATTTATCGGCTACAACATCATCGATCACACTCCCTACGGATTTACTGCTAGCTCGATGTTTGTTTTTGGCCGCCACATGTCACACGTTGCACAACATGCCTAAGACACTTACAACAACCACCTCGAAAGTGTTTTAAACCATATTCACAAACACGATGTAAAATTTATTTTTAAGGACTTCACCTTGCATCAAACAACATTGGAAAACAGGCCACCAAGCTGGCTCTGATAATAATTTCGTAGTGGCCAGCATATATTTCCTATAAGACTAAGCGAATCCATAAAGGCACGTGGAAATCGAATGATGGAGTTACCAAAAAGTCCAAAATACATTTTATTAGTCGTAAAGCTATTAAGACTAAACGCGGAGCCACCATCGATTCTGACTACTTTCTTGTTGTTGCGAGATATGCGGTTCGTCTTGTATCTGCACGTATAACCGATTTCAACGAATCTCAGGTTGCAATACTGAAGCATTGAACAATCAAGTTACCCGGGCCAACTTCAAAGTTAGAATAACAGAAACCCTTGGACAGCTAACCATTACCCCATTATATTGAAGAACTGTGGAACATGATTAAATTGGCGGTAACAAAGGCTTCAACGGCAAATCTAGGTAAAAATACATCTAAACCTAGAAACACATGAATGGATCAGAATTGTTGAAATTCAAGAAGGCCGTCTCAGAACGACTACATCTTCGCGAAGGAACACTCTTACCGACTGGGGAGTTACAAATGGACATAAACATTATGCTTAAGTATCACCCAACGTCATTGCAGCAGCTTTAAATCAATATAGAAATGACACTAACCACTGACTTCATCTTACAATAAAGTGGGAAGCGTTATATCAAATTCGGGAAATTACAAGGCACCTTTTAATTTCCCATATTTGATGAAAAATACCAGACGAGTAAAAAATACCCATATATCCACTACATATAGAAAAGCAGATCAGTTGAATTGTAACAACTATCGCGGAATCGTTTTGCTCAACACTGGCTATAAGATCTTGGCCAACTGACAAGCTATCACTTTACAGTGAGCGCATTTAGGGGGACTACTAGTCCTGTTTTCGTCCAGGCAGGCCGACAATTGATCAATCTTTTTTTCTGAAGATTGTGTTGGAATGTGCTATGAAAAGAACATCCCTGTACATCTTCTATTCATTTTAGTAGGCATATGGTAGCATTCAACGGAACACACTATGGAGTGTCTGGTCTCATTTAGGCATTCAAAGGGTTAATAAGTGGCTCTAAAATCAATGGATGCGCGTGTCAGAGAGATAATGCGACAACAACGTGCTCGGGTTAGTACAAATTTGGCTTACCGCATGGGAACAGCTTGAAAGTAATTATAAAGTGGAAGGAAAACGAGATCATCTCCCCGACCCACTCGGAATGCCAGTATGTATCATCCAGGAGCTGTGTGCAGCTTCCAGCAACCCTGAGATCTCGCTAGAACTCAATGGAACAATCACAAATTAACCTGAAATTTAAAACTGATTGTGTAACCTCTATAATGAGGGGGCCAAACCCCTTAAGTAAGAGGAAGTAACGCCAGCAAAATAAATAAAATAAATAAAAGCAAGGTGAGGCATGCTCACGGAGGCTTTCGAAATAATATCAGGAATCTCGCCAGCTCAGCATACAGCGAAGTGCAGTTGTTTTCAATATAAATCCATTAACTTACGCTGGCGGCATATGCATCCCGGGTCGTAACACCGTGTCTCTAAAAAACAGCCCAACAAATCGGACTCCATATTATCGAAACGAAAACCCAATATGTGGCTATCGCGAAAAGGCAAACCTAAATGTACAAAACTCCACCTCGTGCCATAACATCCCTGATCGCAGTGTGTTACCGAGCATTCCAAGGTATTATTCAAATTTTTAAGTTTCGCAATATATCGCAGAAAACAAAATTAAAACTGATAAGATCAAAGCCTTGGACGGTAACAACAAGGGACATGCCAAAAGATTGCCGCTTTTGGGTGCATATTATACGTGAGATGCTAAGCCTTATTAAGGATGGAGAAATGCACCGGATGCGCCTAAATCTCGAGATCAGCACTGATCTGACATCGATATAATTGGATTGAGTGCTACGTTCCCAAGATCGTGCCGTAAAACATTAATTGGAGATGGCACCAAGGAAACAGAACCTCATCTGGGCCAAGGAAACCCCGTTTCGAGTTATCTGAAAGAGTAATGTTGACGCGGTTAAATCCCTTCATAGCGAAGCCGAAGAATAAAAGGAAGAATCATTAAAAAGTATTGTTTTATTTTTTTACGAAAGCGGTTTTAGTTTCAATGATTTTTTAAATAAAGCATTAAAAAATCATTTGATTGATGGTGGGGGAGTATGGGGCGCCGATCTAGAAGGTCAATATTCCGGCCCCAATGTTAATCTCATCTGGACGTGGTGCTCCCTGACCGAGATAACCGAACAACGAGAACCTACAAATGATGTCCTCTCCACTGACCCACCACTAATTACATTGGTTATGTTGGTAGCTGCTTCAATACCCAATCCTTAAAGCTATGATTTCACAACATAAACGAATTTTTAGCCCAGGTGGATCTCCAATTATCTCAGTTGGATAATGCATTCTCTAGCGAGGTCGATGGATTCTGAGGTGAGCCTACCATTGCGATGCCTATTCAAAAATGCTGAACTACGAAGAAGGCTTAGTAAACTAGATAGTTTTGAAACTTCATCATAACTATATAATGAAAATAGCATAATTGCCGGTACAAATGCTGAGTATCATACATATAATGAGGAACTTGCAAGAGGAACTGATTGGATGCAAAAGAAAAGAAAAGACCTTTGGAAAAACACGAGTAGAATTCTCAGAAGAAGTTGGGGAGCATTCGCAAGCAGAAGTTAAAGAAACTATAGAACCAGTGACTGTACCTCAACAAAGCACTCCAACAAAATAAGGTGATAGCCATTACAGAGTTTGCGAACATTGAAAATATTTTTAATATTAAAGCAATACTCAATATGAGGGTTAAAATAGAACCACTGAAAAATATCCCGATTACTAGCTCAATGCAAGAATAATGTCAAGGTTTAACCATACCCAAAGATAATGTGAGAGAGATATCACGTGCGTATAATGTGACGCAATACGAAAACTGCCCAGTTATAGTCGACTCAAAACACTAACGAAAAGAAAGTCTACTGGAAAGGAGATTCCGAAGTATAGAAATTATAAATGTACGCCTAGCAGAACAAGAACGTGTTCTAGACGCTGTACGGAAGCGACCAAATAGACAAGGAGCAACGACTAAGTTAACATCAATGCTAGACTAGTCAAATGAACAGAACACTTAGAGTCGTCATTTGTAATGCGAATGCGGATCTCAATATCTCCTCTATTTACTTCCCCCACGCCATCAGTAACACAAAGTAGACTGCAATCGACTTTTAAAATCATTAAAACCAAATTTTATCATATGCGAAAATAGTTATTTAAGGTAGCCCGCGAGAACAAATTTGAATTTCGCTCTGGTGATAAATACACATATTGGCGTACTGGCATACATAAAATGCCGGTAGTTTTAGAGGACTACGCGTGCATCGAAAATAGTAAAGTACTACCATCTGCCTACTCACTTGTAATCATAACTTGAATAAATTAGCAAACAGTAAAACCAATTGGGATTTATTCAAGAAGTTATTGGAAGAGCGTACGAATCTCCGCCTACCAATGAGAACGCAGATGCAGTTGAAAGATGAAGTAGAAACATCCATTAATTGTATCCAACAAGCAGCTTGAGAAGTTCACATTTTCCACATACTGACTTTTGAGGTCAGAGAACTAGTTATCTGGCAGCAGACTCATGTTCCGCAACACAAAAATTCATAAATATCCCCAATTTTCTTTGCAATAAATGAGAAAAGTCTCTCTATTTGCTGCTCATTTGGAAGAGACTTTTTAACCGTTGCCGAGAAAAACAGTAAATAAAAATACAACTTGGGAGAGACCTTTAATTTCACCACTCCCATTTGGTTTAAATCACTCTACAGTTGAACAAGCTCACAGAATAAAGGATGTCATTGAGGATGCACTTGAGAATAAGGAGATATGTTCCAGTATTTTCTTAGACGTAGCTAAAGCTTTCGACAAAGTTTGACACTATGGGCTTAAATTTAAACTACATCGAGACCTATCTAAGCAAATTAATCAAATTCTTAAATCCTACATCGCAGATCGACACTTTCGAATCAAACTTGAAAACGAGTACTCTGAACTAAAAATAATACCAGCAGGTATACCCAAAGATAGCGTAGTTAAACCTATTCTGTTAATCCTTTCTATGAGAAATTTACCGAAAATTAAAGATACTGTAGTAGCAACATTTGCAAACGATACAGCTATCCTAGCAGTTGGAACAGATATATCGGAAGCAACAAGCAAACTTCAAAATGCTATTAACACAGTGAGTAGCTGGACTTATAAATGTCACATCTTATTGCACTAAATCGGAACATGTCCACTTTACAAACTCAGAAAAACTCAGAAAAAATTCCGTATGCAAATACATAGCAAAATACCTTATGGCAAATTGATTCTGAGCAGACAGATGCCAGTATGGACCTATGGCATCCAACTTCGGGGTTGTGCCAATAAGGCCAATGAACAAATGAACGACAGCCTTCATAGGGACTTAAAGATGGAATACGTCATCGATGAAATAAAGTAACAAGCAAAGAACCACGTACAGAGATTATCTCGACATGAAAATTCAGATATCCGTCGTATGTTGGATACCACCGACGGAGTGAGCAGATCCCTAAAGGCAGGATTCTCTGGAGCTGGGCAGTTCTAATTATAATAAAAAATTATTGTAAAATCAGTAACCTATAAGTTGGTTACTCATCATAAACAGAGAAACACAATTAAGACATATAAATTACTAGATCATAAAAACACACATGTCACAAATTTACACCAAACCTCAGTATATGAATTCGCAACTTTTAAAGTAATCAACCAAATTTCTTTGTGACAATCGTGTTGAAAACAGATTTTTGGTATGTGGAAAATAAAACACAGCTATCTCTTGTTATGGGTAAAACGGAAGTGAAGACATATTTATTATTCATTTTTAATACAGTGTTCCCTATAACCCAATTTATAATAATTCCCAACTAACAAAAACATAAATTCGTCCTATAAGGCAACAAATCGAACCACAATCATCTTTTATCTCAAGTTTTAACTTATAATTTCCGCGTTCAGCGGTTCAAGAGAACTATGCTACTTCGCAGATATTTTCGCGCTGTTTGAAATTTCCAACATGTCTGTAATATTCAATAATTTTGATAAAGAAATATTTCTTATAAGATGAATATAACATGAATATACATACGCAGATAGACAATCATGTACCATCTATAAGAAAAAGCAGAGCACAAAACAACGGAACACTCGAAGCTATTTTTTCCTAATCATATGGAAAATCGTTAAATTTTCTTTTTTCTGTTTTTTTTTGTTTTTGCCTTCCTAAACAATTTCTTATAGTAGTTATGTATATGAATTTGTATTAGAGAAAAATCTCTGTTGTTTGATTGAAAACAGAGCACACCAACAACAAAAACGATAACATTCTTAAACAAAGCGAAAGGCAAACATACATAAAGAAAACTAGGTGTGGGTGGTAAACTGGGAAATATAAAAAAAATGTTCGGAAAACTTTATGCCGCAAGAAGGGATTGGAGAAAAAATTATTGTACGAGTAGGTGGGTGCCAATTTTCGCATTGAACTTGTAAGATTATTTTATTTTGGTATTTTTACAAGGTGTTGCTTTACTAGGTTGTTGGTTTTAATCAGATGAGATGGGCTTTCTTCTATGTACTTATGTAAGCTTGAGGTTTTTTGAAGAATGGGTTTTATAGTTTTTTTGTGTTTTTGACTTTTATATTATTATACAAATAGAGTGATGGATTATTGTCGGGGGGATACAATAATTGCGTTTGTGTGTGTGTATTATGTGTTCTTATAAATTCAATTTACCCTTACTCAGTTGTTTTCTCATGGATCGAGTTAAACAAACAAATAATTTTTGTGTGTACATCTTCTTATATATAAAATGTATTATCATCAGGCAGAAAGGAAATTTTTAATTACCTTTTTCCTTTTTGTTGTTATTTTTGTTTGTATGGGTGGTACGTCGCACAGTAGTCGTGTTTGAAGAAAAATTAAACTAACCGAAAAATAAAATGTATTAAACTTTTATATTAAAATACTTTTCTTATACTTGTTACATCACATCATCATCGTATAGTCGTACATGGTGGAAATTTGGCGTTAGACAGAAGAAAATTCAAATCTCATTTCGTTACAAATACTTTTATGCGGTACCATTTTCGAATTTGTAGTTACGGTTTTGATTCATATTAACACTATAATTCCATGATCTGCCAGCGGTGGAAAATCTAGTGTACGAGAAAACAGAACTCGCGGAACTAATCTAATTGTTCCTGCTACAAAAATTTTTTAAATTTAATTATAGACGAAGTAAACACAGAAATAGCAAATTGGGCAAACGCAATCAACCACAACGAGGGCCCAAACTTTTAAAAGTTTCTATACGAATGTCATAAATGTTTTAAGATGAAAGTTCAATTAAATCAGAAATGTCAAAAAAATCAGGTATTAATGAAAGGTTGCGCAAATTGATATTAAAAAAAAAGTTTTGTTTTACTTGAAAAGTCAGTGAACGAGAAGAATGGCCAAGAAGAAGAAAAATAATTTCTTAATGTTTGATAGTCCAATGTTACATTAAAATTCAAGCGATGTTGTGCGAATATATTTTTACAAAGAATACAACTTTGAATAAAACTTTGATAATATTAGAAAAGCTTTGCCAACACGTGTTAATTATATTGTATTAAAATTATTTTTAGAAAAAATATTTATTCTTATCTATAATTTGATTGTTATTCGGCATTTTCGCCAAAAAGTTTTTTAGATACTACTCGTATTAAATCGGTCAAAAATGGAGGGGTGAATATGTTGAGGCTAACACCCGACTTCTTTTTACCACTAATGCACGTATAGAATTTCTCGAATACAGCACACTTGTATTCTAAAGCGAAAAACTAAACTTACCGTAATTTTTTCTAATTTTGTTTGAAATTTAATTTACGCTGGAAGATATTGCACAAGTAGTTGGAAATATTGTTACTGTTGGTCGAACGATTCTTCTCTAATTCATCAAAGGATTTGGGATCATATATAACCACGTCCACACTAGATTGACACATATGTAATGATTAAAAAACGAAATGTATGGTCTTTCTAGAAGGTTTCTAGCCTCTATACGAAGTACTTATCATCAGGCGATGACCAGGGTTAACGGAAATACCTACTATCCACGAACAAAAACCATTTCAATGGGACATCAACGTCAGGCGGAAACAAACCACAGAAGAGAAAGATGATTAAAACGAAGCTCCAACTCCATCAAAGATCAGAAAATCCGTTTCAGGTTGAATCGGATCGCAACGAAGACGCTGGGAAACCTACAAATTGATCCGTGATTAAACGTAAAACTAGAAGATGAGGCCGCAGGCGTTCTAGTCCTCTAAGACAGGCAATCTTACGCATGGCGAGATTTTAAGAAACATAAGAAGCAATCCTGGTCTGAAAGATCTCATGGTAAATGTATGTTTTGAACCACAAAAATTGCTGCCAAAAATATACCAATATTTTAAGCCTCTTTATTCCTTCTTAAATGTCAGAAAAGCAACTTGAAAAAACAACAAAGAATTTAAAGTTTCAAATAAATTTAAAGATTAAATTTTCAACAAAGGTTGATTTGTTGAAAATTTAACTTTTTAACTTATTTGAAACTGTCACATCTTTGTCGTTTTTCTAAATGCTTAACTTTTCAACATTATTGTGTGCTATTTCCGGTACACATATTTCTACCAAATTTTGCGATCGGTTCCCAATTAATAAAAAAAGTTTATGTATGAAGTTTCATTCCAACTATAGTTAATCATTTTTCAAAATATTTGCAAAAATCGAAGAAGATCCTATGAAAGCTGCCACTTCCGGTGAATCGATTAATATAGGTTATAGGTAATTTCCCGCGCAGTAACTTTAAATGTAACACGGCTCCCATAAAATGCCATCTATTAATAGACTACTGTCAAATTTTGAGCAAGCTTTAATTTAAGGAATTTTGCATAACAAGCTTATGCCTTAAGTGGTTACGAAGGTATGTAAAATTGGGACAAACTAATACTTACTACTTTGGGGAATCAACTAGTTTGATTACTTCAAATTAAAAGACAAAACGAAAACTGATCTGGTAACTTTATCGATCAACATATATAAGGAAATAATAGTCACGAGATTTGACAGCTGATGTTGTCCATAATGAATACAAATCCTATAAGATTTGTTTTTTTTTGATTTTAATGTTTAATGTATTTTTCATGTTAACCCATTGTGTGCGTTGCTCGTCTGTACTCGTACTTGT